>JARQOD010003632.1:0-11477 GCA_033576555.1 Oophaga sylvatica
GGGTCCAACCTACTTCATTTAAAGGCTCTTCAGAGTTTTTTGGGTTTTGCCAATTTTTATCGTAAATTTATTGGTAATTTCTCCGGTATTGTTAAACCATTGACTGATTTGACCAAAAAGGGTTCTGATGGGGTGAATTGGCCTCCTGAGGCAGTTTCTGCGTTTCAGGAACTTAAGCAGAGATTCACTTCTGCTCCTGTTCTACGGCAGACTGATGTTTCTCTACCGTTTCAGGTGGAGGTTGATGCCTCTGAAATTGGGGCAGGTGCCGTTTTGTCCCAAAGAGATCCAGAGACCTCTAAGAGTAACCCTTGTGCCTTTTTCTCTCGAAAATTTTCTCCAACTGAACGTAATTATGATGTGGGTAATCGGGAGTTATTGGCCATGAAGTGGGCCTTTGAAGAGTGGAGACATTGGCTGGAAGGAGCCAAACATCAGGTGGTGGTCATCACGGACCATAAGAACCTGGTTTATCTCGAATCAGCCAAGCGACTTAATCCTAGACAGGCCAGGTGGGCCTTGTTTTTCACACGTTTTAATTTTGTGGTTTCTTTGCGGACTCTCCTGAGTTATCTGATCCTACTGTTATTTTGAAAGAGGGTGTAGTTCTTTCCGCCATCTCGCCCAATTTGAGACTGGCTCTGGAAGGGTGTCAGGAGGATAAACCTGAGCGCTGCCCTATTGGGAAATTGTTTGTCCCAGACCAGTGGAAGAAGAGTGTGATGTCTGAGATTCATTGTTCCGCATTGGCTGGTCATCCCGGGATTTTTGGTACCAGAGACTTGGTAAGTCGGTCCTTTTGGTGGCCAGGAATCCCAGGGGCGTGTCCAGGAATCCTGGGGGCGTGTCCAGGAATTCCAGGGGGTGTCCAGGAATCCCGGGGTGTGTCCAGCAGGAATCCCAGGGGCGTGTCCAGGAATCCCAGGGGTGTGTCCAAGGATCCCAGGGGCTTGTCCAGGAATCCCAGGGGTGTCCAGGAATCCCAGGGACGTGTCCAGGAATCCCAGAGGAGTGTCTAGGAATCCCGGGGGCGTATCCAGGAATCCTGGGGGCGTGTCCAGGAATCCCAGGGGTGTGTCCAAGGATCCTAGGGGCGTGTCCAGGAATCCCGGGGGCATGTCCAGGAATCCTGGAGGCGTGTCCAGGAATCAAGGGGGCGTGTCCAGGAATCCCGGGGGTGTGTCCAGGAATTCCGGGGGGTGTCCAGGAATCCCAGAGGTGTGTCCAGGAATCCTGGGGGGCGTGTCCAGGAATGCCGGGGGGTGTCCAGGAATCTCAGGGGTGTGTCCAGGAATCCCAGAGACGTGTCCAGGAATCCCAGGGGTGTGTCCAGGAATCCCGGGGGCATGTCCAGGAATCCCGGGGGCGTGTCCAGGAATCCCGGGGGCATGTCCAGGAATCCTGGGGGCATTTCCAGGAATCCCAGGGGCGTGTCCAGGAATCCCAGGGGTGTGTCCAGGAATTCCTGGGGGCGTGTCCAGTGATCCCTGGCTCATGCATCACAGAGCAAGCAGCAGCATCAGGAGAGGAAGGGGCCGGTTATAATGTATTCTGCCGAGTGCAGCCACTCTGACGGCACAAGACTCAGGTACGGGCCCCCTTCCTCTCCTCTTAGGGAAGATGCTGCTGCTGGCTCTATTAAAGAAAAAGTCAATTTCAGCAGCTGATCGGGCCCCCTCTCCTCCTGGGCCCCTGTGCAGCCGCACCAGTTGCACAGGTGGCATATCCGCCCCTGATGGGGGTGTTTTTCAGCTGCAGGGACAGGACGACTGGTTGCAATTTAAGGACACATGAATGCTGCCAAGTACAGAGATATCCTGGATGAAAACCTCTTTCAGAGTGCTCTGGACCTCAGACTTGGCCAAAGGTTCACCTTCCAACAAAACAATGACCCTAAGCACACAGCTAAAATAACAAAGGAGTGGTGTTGTGAACGTATTGGAGACAATTTCTGAGCGGAGGCTCCCTCTGGTGGTTGCTGTCGGTACTGAAGCTGTATCGAATGACTGGGCCTCCATAGCTGGCAGCGATACCTGGCAATCAGGAGTCACTGACTGGGCTGATATAAGGGAGCTGCCTTCCCATGATCCTCGCCGGTGATCAATTGTTGTTTCCTGGTTCATTTGGAAGTCAGCTGGTGTCTTGCCTTCGTCTGCTCCTTTCAGATAAGATATTTTCTGCTTATTTCTATTGTGCTTGCTATTTCCATTTTTGTCTGCACCTTTGTGGAGGTTAGCCGGGTCCCCTCCTGGGGCCTGTGCTTCTCTCTGTTTTCTGTAGCCACTGTTATTTGTTCAATTGCTCTTTCCCTGCTTTTTGAGTGGCTGCGGGTTAGCCTTGTTCACTCTGAGATCTGATTTAGTGGGTGGCGAGATCGTGTGATCTCAGCATTTTTGTAATCAGAAGTGTTGGAGGTTCTGCTAGGGTTTTGCTGGGTTGCAGATAGTATTCTGTTCTTTCCTGTCCTATTTAGTCAGTGTTTGGCCCCTCCATTTGCTCACTCTATTTTCTGCCTGCGTTTGTGTCTCGTCTTGTCTAACCGCCATTATATGTTTGGGGGTGCCTATTTCTTTGGGGGTTCCGGGGCAGTTAGCTTTCCTGTTTCTATCTTTAGATGTAGCTAGCTCTCCGGCTGTGCCGAGGCGTCTAGGATCACCGTAGGTACGCTCCACGGCTGCTTCTAGTTGTGCGGTTAGTTTAGGGATCTGCAACCCATTAGTTCCCAACCTCTCAGGTGTTCGGCTGCCTTGCTGTTTTACTCCTGTCCTCCTCAGTTACCAAATCATAACAGAATCACCAGCCTTACTGAAAATTCTATGGTACTCAACAGAAGGGAAGAATACATTTTTCCCTATTTTTCTCTGGGGGCTGAGGAGGAATTTTTTCTTCAATAGAAATCAAGCAATTGTCCGAGCGTGTGGAGCAGCTTGCTGCTGAAGTTCGGAGTATGGCAATCTATCTCACTCAGATGCCTGCTGTAGAACCTAGGATTCCTACTCCAGAGTTGTTTTTTGGGGATTGCTCTAAATTTTTTAATTTTAAAAATAACTGTAAGTTGTTTTTTTGCCTTGAGGCCTAAGTCCTCGGGGAACGCTGCACAGCAGGTTCAAATTGTCATCTCCCTGTTGTGCGGCGACCCTCAGGATTGGGCTTTTTTCCTGACACCTAGGGATCCTGTCTTGACTGATGTTTAAAACAGGGTCAGGAAGCTGCAGAGCAATACTGTCAGAAATTCCAAAAGTGGACAGTCCTTACTAAATGGAATGACGATGCCCTGGCAGCTCTTTTTCGGAAGGGTCTGGCAGAGACTGTAAAAGGACGTTATGGTGGGATTTCCTGTCCCCTCTGGGCTCAATGACTCTATGACATTGGCTATTCAAATTCACAGACGTCTGCGTGAGCGAAGAAATATGCGAGAGGTGGTGACGCCTTGCGAGCCAGCCCATGCAGTGTGATGGAGTGACTTCTGGGGCACAGCGTCAGGAGTTTCGTAAGCGTAATAAGTTGTGCTTCTACTGTGGAGATGCTTCTCATGCTATTTCCGTCTGCCCCAAGCGGGGAAGACATTTTGCGCGCTCAGTTGTTTTGCGTGGTGTTCAGACTAGGTTTTTTTTGACTGTTACCTTGATTTGCTCCGTGTCCACATTTTCGGCTCAGGCTTTTGTTGATTCAGGAGCAGCTCTAAACTTCATGGATTTTGATTTTGCCAAACATTGTGGTTTTCCCATGATACCCCTGCGGAAGTCTATTCCTTTGCTGGGTGTTGATTCTACCCCTTTGGCGGAGAATAAACCCCAGTTTTCGACCCGGGTGATAATGCGGGTTGACCCGGACAACCAAGACAATTGTACATTTTTGGTGTTACATAATTTACATGACATTATTGTACTGGGTTTTCCTTGGTTACAGACTCACAATCCTGTTTTGGATTGGAAATCTGTGTCTGTGGTCAGTTGGTGTAGTCAATGTGTTCGTAGTGACACTCCTGTTTTTTCTACCTCTCCCCAGTCGGAAGATGTCCCCGACTATTGCTGGGTTGCAGATAGTATTCTGTTCTTTCCTGTCCTATTTAGTCAGTGTTTGGCCCCATCGTTTGCTCACTCTGTTTTCTGCCTGCGTTTGTGTTTCGTCTTGTCTAATCGCCATTATATGTTTGGGGGCTGCCTATTTCTTTGGGGCTCTACTCCGGTGCAGTTAGCTTTCCTGTTTCTATCTTTAGGTGTAGCTAGCTTACCGGCTGTGCCGAGGCGTCTAGGATCACCGTAGGTACGCTCCACGGCTGCTTCTAGTTGTGCGGTTAGTTTAGGGATCTGCAACCCATTAGTTCCCAACCTCTCAGGTGTTCGGCTGCCTTGCTGTTTTGTTCCTGTCCTCCTCAGTTACCAAATCATAACAGAGTGGCTTCAGAACAACTCTGTGACCATTCCTGACTGACCCAGCCAGAGCCCTGACCTAAACCCAATTGAGCATCTCTGGAGAGACCTGAAAATGGCTGTCCATCAACGTTCACCATCCAACCTGACGGAACTGGAGAGGATCTGCCAGGAAGAATGGCAGAGGATCCCCAAATCCAGGGGTAAAAAACTTGTATCATTCCCAAGAAGACTCATGGCTGTACTAGCTCAAAAGGTGCTTCTCCTCAATACTGAGCAAAGGGTGTGAGATTTCAGGTTTTCTTTAATAAATTTGCAAACATTTCTACATTTCTCTTTTTTTCAGTAAAGATGGGGTGCAGAGTGTACACTAATGAGGAAAAATGAACTTTTTTGCATTTACCAAATGGCTGCAATGAAACAAAGAGTGAAAAATGTAAAGGGGTCTGAATACTTTCTGAACCCACTGTATATAGGGCAGCATGGTGGCTCAGTGGTTACCACTGTTATATATAGGGCAGCATGGTGGCTCAGTAGTTAGCACTGTATTATATATAGGGCAGCATGGAGACTCAGTGGTTAGCACTGCATTATATATCTATATATAGGGCAGCTCGGAGGCTCAGTGGTTAGCACTGCATTATATATAGGGCAGCATGGTGTCTCAGTGGTTAGCATTGTATTATATATATAGGGCAGCGCAGTGGCTTAGTGGATAGCAAGGGTTATTCTGTGGTGAAGAGGAGCTTCAGAGGTCATTCTGTGGTGCAGAGGAGCTTCAGAGGTTATTCTGTGGGGCAGAGGAGCTGCAGAGGTCATTCTGTGGTGCAGAGAATGTGTCATAAAGCAGGGTAGGACTAATTTCTAAAATATTACTTTATTTAAATAAGATTAAAATACCTTCAAAAGTGATACCGAAACACAAACACATGACACCAACAAACATAAATAAGAGTTATTCAGCAGGAGGAATTAAAGGCCTTTTTCCCGTATCTTGGACAGGTTTTGATTATTATTCCCCGACACAATGCACTTTAACTTCCTCTGATGAGTATTTTAAAACAAAACGCTTTGGGAAATGCCTAACATGGGGTTAGAATATAAAAGGGTACCACATTCATTCCTCCTGTGGGGTACTGTTTGGGTGATGTTGGATACCCTCCCCTCTTTTGGCAATAGGAACTGGTGGACCTCTAAAAGGTTGGACAGATGAAGCAAACGAGGTGAGATTGTTCCATTATTAATGATTTCGAGATGTCACATGTAATGGATAATCATAATCCACTTCATATTGTGAGTGCGACATTGATTTACAATTGTTAACTGTGGTGTTCGTGCCGAGTTAATGTGCACAGGATTGATCGGATCGAGCACTGCTACTTGAGTGTTGATTATTGCAGTGTTCATGCTGAAGAACTCTTATTTATGTTTGTTGGTGTCATGTGTTTGTGTTTCGGTTTCATTTTTGAAGGTATTTTAATCTTATTTAAATAAAGTAATATTTTAGAAATTAGTCCTACCCTGCTTTTTGACACTTTGTTAGATTGGTGGTCATTGGTTATTTGTGGTGCAGAGAAGCTGCAGAGGTCATTCCGTGCTGCAGAGGAGCTGCAGAGGTCATTCTGTGCTGCAGAGGAGCTGCACAGGTCATTATGTGGTGTAGAGAAGCTGCAGAGGTCATTCTGTGGTGCAGAGGAGCTGCAGAAGTTCATTCTGTGCTGCAGAGGAGCTGCAGAGGTTATTCTATGCTGCAGAGGTCATTATGTGGTGCAGAGAAGCTGCAGAGGTCATTCCGTGCTGCAGAGGAGCTGCAGAGGTCATTCTGTGCTGCAGAGGAGCTGCACAGGTCATTATGTGGTGTAGAGAAGCTGCAGAGGTCATTCTGTGCTGCTGAGGAGCTGCAGAGGTCATTCTGTGCTGCAGAGGAGCTGCAGAGGTCATTCTGTGGTGCAGAGGTCATTCTGTGCTGCATAGGAGCTGCAGCAGTCATTCTGTTATGCAGAGGAGCTGCAGAGGTCATTCTATGGTGCAGAGGCACTGCAGAGGTCATTCTGTGCTGCCGATGAGCTGCAGAGGTCATTCTGTGCTGCAGAGGTCATCTGCTGCAGAGGTCATTGTGCTGCTAGCTGCAGCGGTCATTGGTCAAGAGCTGCAGAGGTCATTTTTGGTGCAGAGGCGCTGCAGAGGTCATTCTGTGCTACAGAGGAGCTGCAGAGTCATTCTGTGCTGCAGAGGTCATTTGTTCTGCAGATGAGCTCAAGTCATTCGTGTGAGAGGTCATCTGTGCTGCAGAGGTCATTCTGTGCTGCTGAGAGCTGCAGAGGTCATTCTTGCTGCAGAGGCTGCAGAGGTCATTCTGTGCTGCAGAGGTCATTCTGTGCTGCATAGGAGCTGCAGCGGTCATTCTGTGGTGCAGAGGAGCTGCAGAGGTCATTTTATGGTGCAGAGGCGCTGCAGAGGTCATTCTGTGCTACAGAGGCGCTGCAGAGGTCATTCTGTGCTGCAGAGGTCATTCTGTTCTGCAGATGAGCTGCAGAGGTCATTCTGTGGTGTAGAGGTCATTCTGTGCTGCAGAGGTCATTCTGTGCTGCTGAGGAGCTGCAGAGGTCATTCTGTGCTGCAGAGGCGCTGCAGAGGTCATTCTGTGCTGCTGAGGTCATTCTGTGCTGCAGAGGAGCTACAGATATGTGGGGGGGTTCTATGGGTTTTCCAGAATCTGTATGGATATAACTGCTGAATTTTCCCCTCCCCCAGGCACGATCCGCACTAACATGGCATTGTGTTCTCCTTCTGCAGATCCCCCCGGAGTCCGGGACCTGGTGCTTTACCCTCTCGGCCCTTCATCTGTGGTTTTGAGCTGGACACGGCCGTATCTCAGCTCCTTCCGGAAATACGTGGTGGAATTGTTTTACTTTAATCCCATCACTATGAGCTCAGAATGGAGTCCGTACTACGAGATCGCAGCGACCGTCTCCATCACATCCACAGTGGTAATGATCCGACCTTTATATAGGGGGTGTATAAGATGGGTGAGGATGGAGCCATGCTGGGCAGGGGGACCTGCATTTATCCGGAGGACGGGCCCCGCCTCATGCTGTTGTCAGGGGCCGCACATGGCCGGACGTAAAAGAACGGTCACAAAGTCGATTGAATAGAAATGTGAGGATATTGGGATTAATCCCCCATAAGTAACAGCTCAAGGTCTCAGGCTGTGGGACGGCTGCTCAGCTCAGGACATGCCAATCACATTGGGGTACAAGAGCCTCTTCATGCAGTGAGGGATTCTGGGACACCAAAGTCATGGACCCAGGATCATAGTCATGGGCCTTAACCCTGCCACAGACTAGAGGATCTACGGCAGCCAATGATGGGGGCTCGGGCCTTTAGTAATGAGGTTCTCCGCACTTTTCAAGTAATAAGATCTGTTCTGTATGGTTTTATTTGTATGACAGTCCACCAAGATAAAACACAACGTCTGAGCCCCACAAAGCCAACATATGAACAAAAAGGCCATTAATGTAGTGGAGACCAAGAAGAACAAGAGCGTAAGCAGGTTGGCACCAACAGTGGTGTACGGCGACTATGAGGGGCTCACATGGATGAGGAACGTAGTGTAGGAGCAGGTGTCTCCATTATATACAGAAAGTAAGGATGGCGTCAGGGATGGACAGCGTCGGGGAAGGACGACGTAGAGGACTGACGGCGTCAGGGAAGGACGGCATCAGGGAAGGACGGCGTAGGGGATGGACGGCGTCAGGGAAGGACGGCATCAGGGAAGGACGGCATCAGGGAAGGACGGCGTAAGGGACAGACAGCTTCAGGGAAGGATGGCATCAGGGAAGGACGGCGTCAGGGGACGGATGGCGTCAGGGAAGGACGGCATCAGGGAAGGATGGCATCAGGGAAGGATGGCGTAGGGGAAGGACGGCGTAGAGGACTGACGGCTTTAGGGAAGGACGGCATCAGGGAAGGACGGCGTAGGGGACGGACAGCGTAGGGGACGGACGGCGTCAGGGAAGGACAGCATCAGGGAAAGATGGCATCAGGGGACGGACGGCGTCAGGGAAGGACGGCATCAGGGAAGGACGGCATCAGGGAAGGATGGCGTAGGGGAAGGACGGCGTAGAGGACTGACGGCGTCAGGGAAGGACAGCATCAGGGAAGGACGGCGTAGGGGACGGACATCGTCAGGGAAGGACGGCATCAGGAAAGGATGGCGTAGGGGACGGACGGCGTCAGGGAAGGACGGCATCAGGGAAGGATGGCGTAGGGGACAGACGGCGTCAGGGAAGGACGGCATCAGGGAAGGACGGCATCAGGGAAGGATGGCGTAGGGGACGGACGGCGTCAGGGAAGGACGGCATCAGGGAAGGACGGCGTAGGGGACGGACGGCGTCAGGGAAGGACGGCATCAGGGAAGGACGGCATCAGGGAAGGACAGCATCAGGGAAGGATGGCGTAGGGGACAGACAGCATCAGGGAAGGACGGCATCAGGGAAGGATGGAAGGACAGCATCAGGGAAGGACGGCGTCAGGGGACGGACGGCATCAGGGAAGGACGGCACCAGGGAAGGACGGCGTAGGGGACAGACAGCTTCAGGGAAGGACGGCATCAGGGAAGGACGGCATCAGGGAAGGATTGCACTGCTGTTTGAGAAATAGTACAAACAGGTAGGAATCAAAAGAAGTGACAGAGACATGAGAAAATAAAAGCAGCAAGTAAGAAAAAAGATGAAAAAGGAGAGTCTGTAAAACATGGGTAAAATAACTGCGGAATACTGACAGCTCCCGGGATTGCACACTGTCTGGTGGATGGACAGACACCGTGTTCCTTATTATTACACAAATGCTGGTATTTCCGCTGATTTTCCTGGATGCAGATGAGTCGTGTAACGTCCAATCATGGACCACTAATGGATAAATCACATTTATTGGACAAATCTCACAATGAAATCAGGATTTATTTCAAAACTAAAAACCTCAAAATGCAGCAAATTCTTCTGCAGAACCACAGCCCAGACATCTAGTTTGTAAAGATCTGACAGCGGTCATTTGTGGTATCTGCAGCATTAGACGTCACATTACTGAGATCTGAAATGTCTTCCAATCACAGACCTCCTGAGGCCGAGTCAATGTAACATCGGCGTTTCTGAGATGTCACTATTGATCTTAGGAGTATTTGGAGAGTTTCAGAATCGCCCCCAGAATTATAGAATGTTAGAGTTGGAAGGGACCTTCAGGGTCATCGGGACCTCAAGGTCCTCGTATCCAACCCCCTGCTCAATGCAGGAGTCACTAAACCATCTAAGACAGATAGATGTCTGTCCAGCCTCTGTGTGAAAACTTCCATTGAAGGAGAACTCACCACCTCTCGTGGCAGCCTGTTCCACTCATTGATCACCCTCACTGTCAAAAAGTTTTTTCTATCTAATCTGTATCTTCTCCTTTTCAGTTTCATTTAATTGCTTCTCGTGTTTCCATGTGCAAATTAGAATGATGATCCTTCTACAATGTGACAGCCCTTCAGATATTTGTAGACAGCTATTAAGTCTCCTCTCAGTCTTCTTTTTTGCAAGCTAAACATTCCCAAATCCTGTAACCGTTCCTCATAGGACATGGTTTGCAGTCCCCTCACCTTCCTGGTCGCTCTTCTCTGAATTTGCTCCAGTTTTTCAATGTCTTTTAAAATGTGCCCAAAACTGGACACAGTATCCAGATGAGGTCTGACCAAGGAGGAGTAGAGGGGATAATGACTTCACGTGATTAGACCAGTGTTCCCCAACTCCAGACCTCAAGGCCCACCAACAGTCATGTTTTCAGGATTTCCTTTGTATTGCACAGGTGATGCAATTATCACTTGAGCAATACTAAGAAAATCCTGAAAACATGATCTGTTGGTGGGCCTTGAGGACTGGAGTTGGGGAACCTGATCTAGACTCGATGCTTCTCTTAATACATCCTAGAACTGTGTTTGCCTTTTTTTGCTGCTGCATCACACTGTTGACTCATGTGCAGTCTGTGATCTATTAGTATACCCAAGTTTTTTTCAGACATGCTGTTGCTTAGCCCTATTCCTCCCATTGTATAGATGTAATTATCGTTTTTCTTGCCCAGATGTAGAATCTTGCATTTCTTACTGTTAAAAACCATTCTATTAGTCGCTGCCCATTGTTCAAGCTTATCTAGATCCTTCTGAATCCTTTCTCTGTCTTCTCTAGTGTTAGCTACCCCTCCTAGCTTTGAATCGTCTGCAAATTTGATTAGTTTACCTTCAGTTCCCTTATCTAGATAGAACAACACTGGAACAAGGACAGAGCTGCTATTCTGATGGGATCGGCCTCCCACCCTCATAGATCTTGCGCTGACAATTCTCCAAAGGGTCTCAATAGTGCTGAGGTCAGGGGTGGGTGGTGGCCGCACCATGAGTTTCTTTCCTTTAGGCCGGCGTCACACTTGCGAGTGTGATGCGAGTAAGTCGCACAACTTTCTCGCATCAACACCCGGCACGGCCACCCGCTCTCGGACCCGAGTGTACGGCTGCATAGAAATACATGCAGCTGCACACTCGGGTCCGAGAGCGGGCGGCCGTGCCGGTTGTTGATGCGAGAAAGTCGTGCGACTTACTCGTATCACACTCGCAAGTGTGACGCCGGCCTTATGCCCATAGCAGCCAATGACTCAGATGTTGTCTTTGCAGCATGAGATGAGACATTGTCAGCATGGAGTTGATTTTGCTGCAGATGGTGCGGTTCTGCTTTTTGTACCATAGAAGAAAGTAGTCAGTCAGAAACTTTATATACTTTGGCAAGGTGATTGTTACAGCTTCTAGGGGCTCTCTCCCCATGATTACAGCACAAAACATTACTCCACCACCTCCTTGCTGACGTCGCAGCCTTTGGGACATGGTGGCCGTCCACCAACCACCCAATGCTCAGTCCCGCTGCACCATCCAAGGTTGCACGGCATCGTCAGTACACAAGACTGGTTCACAATGAGTCTTCATGTATGTCAGGTCCACTGCAGCCCACAAGTATTCAAGCAGCTGACAGCACTCGGGAGTTAGCACGGATGCACGTTCAGGCGTTCAAGGATCCAAATGAACAA
>JARQOD010003632.1:11577-25059 GCA_033576555.1 Oophaga sylvatica
AAGAAAAGGTGCTATATATACATACATACATACAATGAAAACCAGCCATTACTGAGGGGTATCGGGCTGATGGATTGTGTGTCACGTACACCAAGAACTGACATCATCTGGGATGGCAAAGGCTGTGTGGACAAGGAACAGTTGCAGGATCTTCCAGGTGGAGTGGGACCAGTTGGCAACGTTGTTTGCATGTAGTGAGACCAGTAATCATCCTCGCAGAGAGGAACTGGGATCATGGCAGCGTTCTAATGGAGCGGGGTTGGTGGGTAACATTTCCTATAATCCACTGCTCTCATTTACTAAATATGTCAGTTGGTATTGACCCCCCCAGCTTAAGGACAGCCACATCAGAGGCAGCACTAACAAGGGGCAATGACTGTCTATAGAGAGGAAGCTCATCAGGGAGACGGGTCATGGGGGCAGGAGGAGATCTCCACGGCTTCCAGTCTGTGTGTAATACATTGGGATCATGCAATCTTAGTACCGCGCTAGGGCATATTTTGGTGCTATATCTACAATACGAAGCTTAAATTGTGCACATCATAACATGGCTCACATTCTTATTTCAGAAGCTCAACAGCTTACTGCCGGCATGGTACTATAACTTTCGGGTGAAGATGGTAACATGGGGTGAGCCTGAGCAGAGCTGCTGCGACACTTCTACTCTAAGCTTTATAACAGGCAAGTATCCAACTCACAGACCAGGATATGTATAGACAGTGACCCAAACCACAGACCCTGACATGTATATACACGGACCCAAGCCACAGGCCAGGAGATATATATATATATATATACTGACCCATGCCCCAAATTAGGACATGTATATATATGGACCCGAGCCCCAAATAAGGACTAGTGTGTATATATATATATATATATATATATATATATATATATAAACTCCATGTGATTCACGACCTCTTTACCTCTCATATTTTTACCTTCCTTGGCCTCACTGAAACATGGCTGACACCCTCCGACACCACCTCCCCTGCTGCGCTACGTTACGGCGGCCTCCACTTCACCCACGCTCCCCGCCCCGGCAACAGACATGGTGGAGGTGTGGGCCTTCTCCTTTCTTCTAACTGTATCTTTAACCCAATCCAACCTCTTCCTTCCCTTATCCTCCCTCTTTTGAACTCCACTCTGTCCGCATCTACTCTCCCTCCAACCTCCAAGTGACCGTCATATACCGACCTCCGGGCCCGACCACTGCCTTTATTGACCAATTCTCCACCTGGCTCCTCCACTTTCTCTCTGCTGACATTCCCACCATCATCATGGGTGACTTCAACATCCCCATTGACACCCACCAGTCGGCAGCCTCTAAACTCCTATCTCTTACATCATCTTTTGGACTTACCCAGTGGTCCTCCTCAGCCACGCACACAGATGGGCACACACTCGACCTGGTCTTCACCCGTCTCTGCTCCCTATCTAACTTCACAACCTCCCCTCTCCCCCTATCTGACCACCATCTACTCACTTTCTCATCCCTGTCCTCCTCACCTGTCACCCATGTCCAGCAACATGTGCACCCCCGCAGAAACCTTGCTTACCTAGACACCCACAAACTCTCTGACTCTATTCTACCACTGGCATCCATATCCTAACTCTACGACACAGACACTGCCACTAGTTTCTACAATGCCACTTTTGCATCAGTCATCGACTCGGTCGCCCCTGTCATGCATAACAGACTGCGACAAATCAATAGACAACCCTGGCACAATAACACCACAAAAAAGCTTCGGCAAGCATCCAGAATTGCTGAACGGCGCTGGAAGAAAACGCATTCACAAGACGACTTCTCTGCACTCAAACAAGCAACACTTGCATTCAAATCAGCTCTCACCTCTGCTAAACAGGCCGACTTTACATCCCTTGTATCTTCCTTATCTCACAACCCCAAACATTAGTTCAATACTTTTAACTCCCTCCTCCGCCCACCACTGCCCCCTCCTACCTCCCTTATCTCTGCTGAGGACTTCACCAGTGCTTCAAAAACAAGATAGACCAAACACGGCAAGTCTTTATCATTCAACCACCACAACCCCTTTGTATATCTGACCAATGCCCAAACCCCATAACCTCCTTACCCAACATCACAAAAGGGGACCTTGCTCATCTTCTCTCCAAATCACACCTCACCACTTGTGCACTCGACCCCATCCCATCCCACCTCCTCCCCAACCTCGGCACCACTCTTATCCCATCACTAACCCACCTCTTCAATCTATCACTAACTTCTGGTACCTTTCCTTCTGCTTTCAAACATGCCACAATCACGCCTATCCTCAAAAAGCCAACCCTTGACCCAACCACTATGTCCAGCTATCGCCCAATATCGCTGCTCCCACTCGCTTCCAAACTCCTGGAACAGCACGTCCACTCTGAACTTTCCTCCCATCTCTCATCTAACTTGCTCTTTGACAATCTACAATCTGGTTTCCGCCCCCATCATTCCACTGAAACAGCCCTGACCAAAATTACTAACGACCTACTCACAGCCAAAGCTAACGGACAGTACTCTATACTCCTCCTTCTTGACCTGTCCTCTGCTTTCGACACAGTTGACCACTGCCTTCTACTACAGATTCTCTCCTCCTTTGGCATCAAGGACCTTGTCCTATCCTGGATCTCCTCATACCTTTCCAACCGCACATTCAGCGTCTCCCACTCCCACACTACATCCTTGTCCCACCCTCTCTCTGTTGTAGTCCCCCAAGGCTCTGTTCTAGGACCCCTACTCTTCTCAATCTATACACTTGGCCTGGGACAACTCATAAAGTCCCACGGATTCCAGTACCACCTTTATGCTGATGACACTCAGATCTACCTCTCTGGCCCAGACATCACCTCTCTGCTGTCCAGAATCCCTGAGTGTCTATCAGCCATATCCTCCTTCTTCTCCTCCCACTTCCTCAAACTCAATGTGGACAAATCTGAACTCATCATCTTTCCCCCATCTCACAGATCTTCCTTACCTGACCTATCTATAACAATTGACAACACCACGCTTTTCCCTGTACCGGAGGTCTGCTGCCTCTGAGTAATCCTTGACTCTGCCCTGTTCTTCAAACCACACATCCAAGCTCTTTCTACCTCCTGTAGACTCCAGCTCAAAAATATTTCCAGAATCCCCCTTCCTCAACCCTCAATCTACTAAAATGCTTGTGCATGCCCTCATCATATCCCGCCTCGACTACTGCAACATCCTTTTCTCTGGCCATCCTGCTAACACCCTCGCACCTCTCCAGTCCATCCTTAACTCTGCTGCCCGACTAATTCATCTCTCTCCTCGCTACTCCTCCGCATCTCCCCCCTGCAAATCTCTTCACTGGCTCCCATTCCCTCAGCGAATCCAATTCAAATTACTAATACTGACCTACAAGGCCATCTAAACCTGTCTCCCCCATATGTCTCTGAACTAATCTCCCGATATCTTCCCTCACGTAATCTCCGGTCCTCCCAAGACCTCCTTCTCTCCTCCACACTTATTCGCTCCTCACCCAACCGCCTCCAAGACTTCTCCCGAATATCCCACATCCTCTGGAATTCTTTGCCCCAACACGTCCGACTATCAACCATTCTCGGATCCTTCAGACGTAACCTGAAAACCCATCTCTTCAGGAAAGCCTACAACCTGCAATGAAACCAAAAAATATCCGTGGCCAACCGGATATACCTCCCAAGCCTCAAACAATTACCAAAAAGAAAAGCAAAACGAAAGATTGCGGTTTAAATAATGACTATAAATGACTATAAATAAATAAATCCGCATAGTGGAGGATTTTATGCAAAAATGTATAATTTATTAGACATAATATAGAAATTTTGACAAAGAGGATATCAAAGTGAGGTAATAATGGTAAGCAGCTATTGGAAAATACATATGATCTAAAATATGCAAACAGACAGAAAAACAGTGTCCCAAAGGTAAATATCGCTAAGGTAGTGAGAAAGATATTATGACATCTAGAGAGGAAAAATTACCTCAAAAGAAAAAAGTGATAAAATCAGAATAATATAATATTCCTCAAAGCTCTATCTGATAACAAAAGGGTTAAATAATAGTCAATGCACTTAATTGTGCAATAGTACCCATGATCAGAACAGATAAATATTCTCAAATAGCTAGTCTCATGCTGGTCTCATGATATAAGCCAAATAAAGCTAAATAGCATAGAGCTAACTCCCATAGTAAAACAATCATTTACCTTGCGACATAATAAGCTCAAATAGCGGTACCAGTGGGACAGGAGAGAGCCCGACGCACGTTTCACCGTCCTCGGTTTCTTCAGGAGGCGCAGGAGCCTGCAATGACCCTGCTGACTCCTCACCACTACCGGAGATATCGCCTCAACCAACACCGGAACTGCTGCAATCCCCCAAACTGCTGTGTCCGTCCCCCATCCTGTAGAATGTAAGCCCGAAAGGGCAGGGTCCTCTCCCCTCTGTACCAGTCTGTGATTGTTAGTTTACTGTAAGTGATATCAGTAATTTGTATGTAACCCATAAAGCACCATGGAATCAATGGTGCTGTATAAATAAATAATAATAAATAATAATAATAATAATAATATATATACATCAACCAGAGCTCCAGACCAGGACATGTATATACATGGACCCCAGCCACAGACCAGGACTTATGCATGGACTCCAAGTCACAGACCAGGACATGTATGTACACTGATCCGAGCCAGAGACCAGGACATGTATATACATAGACCCAAGCCACAGATCAGGACACTGACCCAAACTCTAGATCGGGCTATGTATATACATAGACATAAGCCACAGACCAGGTATATACACCAACCAAACTCCGACCAGGGCATGTATATACACCAAGCTGCAAGCTAGAACACGTACATACATGGACCCAAACCACAGACTAGGGCATGTACATTTTCCCGAGCTCCAGACCAGTACAAGTATATATACTGACCCAAGTCACATCGCCGGACATGTATATGCACCAACCAAAGCTCCAGACCAGGACATGTATATACACCAAGCCACAGGCCAGAGCATGTATATACACTGACCCGAGCTCGAGACCAGGATATGTGTATATACTGTACACTGACTTGAGCTCCAGACCAGAACATGTATATACACCAACCCAAGCCACAGACAAGGGCATGTGTATATATATATATATCGACCGGACATGTATATACACCAAGACACATACCAGGGCATGTATATACTCCGACACAAGCCCCAGATCAGAATGCGTATAAACACCGACCTGAGAGCCTGTCTAGAACCAGTACATTTATACCGACCTAAGCCACAGACAAGGAATATATATACACTGACCCAACCCCCATACCAGTATCAGTGTATATACACCGACCTGAGATGCAGACCTGGACCAATATATAAACTGATCCAAGCCCCAAAACTAGACGAGTATTTACGCCCACCCAAGCCCAAGATCAGGACCAGTATAGGTGACCCCAGGCCCAGACCAAGAGTGTATACACTGAGCCTAATTACAGACCATGATGTGTATATAATAGTGGAGTGCTGAAGTGCAGACAAGGCTCAGTTTACAGAATATATGCTGTGGCCCTGTCCTGTGTTAGTTGTATATAACCTCGTACAAAAGTCTTCTGTCATATCCTTGTGATAAATTGTTCAATTATGAGCACCTGAATCCTTCCAAGTGGGAGCCACAAGACTGCCGGGGGCCACTTCACCGTCACCTGACTGCCCCTTTGCACTTTCATCTGCTAGCAGCTGTTGTGTAGACGTCATGTCCTGTTATATACAAAATAAAAAGATATTATTATTATTATCTGATGCTGGCTGTACACATAGTGCTTTCTTCCTACATAGCAGAATCACATACTACTGCACATTTGTCTCCTCTTGTGTATACATGGATGTGGCAATGGTAGAAAAGATGTTCTAGAATAATCTTTCTCATGGTGCTCCCGCTACTGTATATGATGGGAGTACAGTTCTGGGCAAAAGTTCTTAAACTGACACAAATTTTGATTTTCCACTAAGTTTTCTGCTTCAGTGAAGATACTGACATCTTGCATTAACTGTAGATTGTCATGAAGAATAGTAAGATAATTTTCATGGTGAGGAATTACTTAACTTGGTCACAAAAAACCTTTATAATGAATTTTAGCCCTGCCACAAAATGAGAATCTTATATAATTTCTGTGATTTAATTTCCTCAGAAGAAAGTGTTAATGAGGACAAGGCAGCTAATATTACTCTGCCACTCTGATTAAATTATCAGAGAAGAATAATTGTTTCAAATGGGGGCTGGCGATTGAAATCAGTCTTCTTCTGTTATCCCATTTTACCTCCAAGAAAACATGTAATCATCATTGTTTTGCATCAAACGGACTTTACAGGCAAGGACATTGCTGCTTGTAAGATTGCCCTTAAAGGGAATCTGTCACCATATTTGATCTAAACAATTACTATGGGTATACAGGTTTCAGATTGCTGAAAAGAATGATTGTTGCTGATAAATCATCTTTTATCCGTTTATGAAAATGACCTCTTCCAGGCATCATCTCCAAACATCTCGCCTCCCATCAGCGTCACTCTGTCCCTGTGATGTCAGCTGCTGGAGAGGAAATCTTGCCCATCTGCATTACTGTTCTCTTCTTTTCTCCTCAGTCTCCGCCCTTTATGGGCTTAGAATAAGTTGAGTGCTATCTTCTTTATATACTTTATGGGCTTAGGCATAGCGTCTTCTGCGCTATTGCCATTCCTAGTGTTCTCCAGCGCATGCGTATGATCACTTGTCGGTAATAGTTTAGATAGGTCAAATGTGGTGATGGATTCCTTGTAAATCAAATATTTATCTGATCATCAAGAACTTCGAAGAGGCTCAACTTCTCTGAAAAAGGCAAAAAGGGCATCCAAGAAAGTCCAGCAAGTACCAGGACCATCTCCTAAAGAAGTTCCGTGCCGCATTGGTGCAGAGCTTGCTCAGGAATGGCCACAGGCAAGTGTCAAAGCATCTGCAAGGAGGCTAATCTGATGTCAAAAAGACAGCAAAGAAGCCACTTCTCTCCAAGAAAGTTATCCAGGACAGGCTAACATTCTGCAGGAAGTATGGAGATTGAACTGCAAAGGACCAGGTTGAAGGTATTGTTTCTGATGAAGCCCCTTCAGACTATTTGGGACATCTACAAGAATGATTGTCCAGAGAAGAAAAGGGTAGTGATCAATGCTCAAAAAGCAGGTGAACAAACAGAAACTTAATATATAAATATAAATGGTGATAACTCCGAGCTCTGATGAAACAAGAACGGATGGCCATCAGTCAGGATCTGCCAAGGAGCCGAGATCCAACTGCTGGGGGGAAGGTCAGGAGTCTGGAGACTAAAGGCACTGTCACACTTAGCGATCACACCAGCGATCACGACAACGACACGACCTGGCGAGATCGCTGGTGCGATCGCTATGTGATCGCTAGTTAAATTCCAAACACAACTCATCAGCGATCTGTATAACGACCTCTGTGGTCGTTGGGAAAACCTAGTCCCACCTGCGACACTGGTGAAGTCGTTCATAAAGGGTGTCACACTCAGCGATTCAGGCTCACCAGCGGGACACCAACGACCAAAAAACGGCTCAGAACGTTCATAAGCGATGAACGACATCTCAGCAGGGGCCACATCGCTGCTACATGTCACACACAGAGATTCAGGCTCACCAGCGGGACACCAACGACCAAAAAACGGCTCAGAACGTTCATAAGTGATCAGCGACATCTCAGCAGGGGCCACATCGCTGCTACATGTCACACACAGCTGCATCGCTAACGAGATCGCTACTGTGTCATTAATCGGTGACGCATTAGCGATCTCGTTAGCGATATCATTTAGTGTGACAGTACCTTTAGGGGCAGGAGTGTGGAGAACAGTGGGCTGAAGAATGGAGAACAAGGAGCAGGAGTGTGGAGAGCAAGGGGCAGGCGTGTGGAGAGCAAGGGGCAGGAGTGTGGAGAGCAAGGGGCAGGAGTGTGGAGAGCAAGGGGCAGGAGTGTGGAGAGCAAGGGGCAGGCATGTGGAGAGCAAGGGGCAGGAGTGTGGAGAGCAAGGGGCAGGAGTGTGGAGAGCAAGGGGCAGGAGTGTGGAGAGCAAGGGGCAGGAGTGTGGAGAGCTAGGGGCAGGCGTGTGGAGAGCAAGGGGCAGGAGTGTGGGGAGCAAGGGGCAGGAGTGTGGAGAGCAAGGGGCAGGAGTGTGGAGAGCAAGGGGCAGGAGTGTGGAGAGCAAGGGGCAGGAGTCTGGAGAATAAGGGGCAGGAGTGTGGAGAGCAAGGGGCAGGAGTGTGGAGAGCAAGGGGCAGGAGTGTGGAGAGCAAGGGGCAGGAGTGTGGAGAGCAAGGGGCAGGAGTGTGGAGAGCTAGGGGCAGGCGTGTGGAGAGCAAGGGGCAGGAGTGTGGGGAGCAAGGGGCAGGAGTGTGGAGAGCAAGGGGCAGGAGTGTGGAGAGCAAGGGGCAGGAGTGTGGAGAGCAAGGGGCAGGCATGTGGAGAGCAAGGGGCAGGAGTGTGGAGAGCAAGGGGCAGGAGTGTGGAGAGCAAGGGGCAGGAGTGTGGAGAGCAAGGGGCAGGAGTGTGGAGAGCAAGGGGCAGGAGTGTGGAGAGCAAGGGGCAGGAGTGTGGAGAGCAAGGGGCAGGCGTGTGGAGAGCAAGGGGCAGGAGTGTGGAGAGCAAGGGGCAGGAGTGTGGAGAGCAAGGGGCAGGAGTGTGGAGAGCAAGGGGCAGGCATGTGGAGAGCAAGGGGCAGGAGTGTGGAGAGCAAGGGGCAGGAGTGTGGAGAGCAAGGGGCAGGAGTGTGGAGAACAAGGGGCAGGAGTGTGGAGAGCAAGGGGCAGGAGTGTGGAGAGCAAGGGGCAGGAGTGTGGAGAGCAAGGGGCAGGAGTGTGGAGAGCAAGGGGCAGGAGTGTGGAGAATAAGGGGCAGGAGTGTGGAGAGGCAAGGGGCAGGAGTGTGGAGAGCAAGGGGCAGGAGTCTGGAGAATAAGGGGCAGGAGTGTGGAGAGCAAGGGGCAGGAGTGTGGAGAGCAAGGGGCAGGAGTGTGGAGAGCAAGGGGCAGGAGTGTGGAGAGCAAGGGGCAGGAGTGTGTAGAGCAAGGGGCAGGCATGTGGAGAACAAGGGGCAGGAGTGTGTAGAGCAAGGGGCAGGCATGTGGAGAACAAGGGGCAGGAGTGTGGAGAACAAGGGGCAGGAGTGTGGAGAGCAAGGGGCAGGAGTGTGGGGAGCAAGGGGCAGGAGTGTGGAGAGCAAGGGGCAGGCGTGTGGAGAGCAAGGGGCAGGAGTGTGGAGAGCAAGGGGCAGGAGTGTGGAGAACAAGGAGCAGCGCTGCCGGAATATTCAGGCGTCACAGGAACTTCATGGATTTATCACTAACATGTGCCAACGTGCGGAATGTTTACAATTGTCCATCAGTAACCATAGAAATAGCCAAATGAGCACAAAAAACACTTTAGACAAAATTCTGAACAACTAAATGTGTGAGTCTGAAAACTTTTGGCCACCACTGTACAATGATGTGCGTCCGTGCTCAGGATGGGGCTCTAATGTTATGTGCATTGTGAAGTCTTATCCGTCTTGTTCTCATTCACAGCCCCTGTGGCCCCACAAATTGTGCACGTGGAATATGTCAGACACCTGCTGTACGTCACCTGGAGATATGGAGAGAAAACCTTCGATTTGTCCCATTCCAGGATGTTGCATTGGCAAGTGACAGCAGAAGGAAGGAAGCGAATCAAGAAAAGTGTAAGACTGCGTTCTATACTGACCCCCATGTGACAGTGAGCCCCCGCGGGGGCTATACTAAAGGCGACCCCAACTGTGACTGACCACATCTCTGGACGCAGGGCTGTGGTCTTGCAAGTGCTTGGCCGGCGTCCCACTTGTGCTGGTACGACATCTCCCGTGGCCTGATGCGGCCTCTCCCATGTGCTGGGCCAGCGTCCCCCATGTGCTGTTCCAGCGTCCCCCAATGTGCTGTGCCGGCATCCCCCATGTGCTGTTCCAGCGTCCCCCAGTGCTGTGCCGGCGTTCCCCATGTGCTGGGCCAGTGTCCACCGTGTGCTGGGCTCGTGCCCCCGTGTGCGGTTCCAGCATCCCCCATGTGCTGTGCTGTCATGGCGTGCCCTGTGGGCTGGACAGACATCCCCCGTGTGCTGGGCTCGCGCACTCCGTGTGCTGGGCTCGCGCACTCCGTGTGCGGTTCCGGCGTCCCCCATGTGCTGGGCCAGTGTCCACCATGTTCTGGGCTTGCGCCCCCCGTGTGCGGTCCGGCGTCCCCCATGTGCTGTGCTGTCACGGCGTGCCCTGTGGGCTGGACAGACATCCCCCGTGTGCTGGGCTCGCGCACTCCGTGTGCGGTTCCGGCGTCCCCCATGTGCTGGGCCAGTGTCCACCATGTGCTGGGCTCGCGCCCCCCGTGTGCGGTTCCGGCGTCCCCCATGTGCTGTGCTGTCACGGCGTGCCCTGTGGGCTGGACAGACATCCCCCATGTGGTGTGTCGGCGTCCCCCATGTGCTGTTCCAGCGTCTCCCAATGTGCTGTGCCGGCGTTCCCCATGTGCTGGGCCAGTGTCCGCCGTGTGCTGGGCTCGCGCCCCCCGTGTGCGGTTCCAGCATCCCCCATGTGCTGTGCTGTCATGGCGTGCCCTGTGGGCTGGACAGACATCCCCCGTGTGCTGGGCTCGCGCACTCCGTGTGCGGTTCCGGCGTCCCCCATGTGTGTCGGCGTCCCCCATGTGCTGTTCCAGCGTCTCCCAATGTGCTGTGCCGGCGTTCCCCATGTGCTGGGCCAGTGTCCACCGTGTGCTGGGCTCGCGCCCCCCGTGTGCGGTTCCGGCATCCCCCATGTGCTGTGCTGTCACGGCGTGCCCTGTGGGCTGGACAGACATCCCCCGTGTGCTGGGCTCGCGCACTCCGTGTGCGGTTCCGGCGTCCCCATGTGCTGGGCCAGTGTCCACCATGTGCTGGGCTCGCGCCCCCGTGTGCGGTTCCGGCGTCCCCCATGTGCTGTGCTGTCACGGCGTGCCCTGTGGGCTGGACAGACATCCCCCGTGTGCTGGCATGGCCTCACCATGTACTCTATGTTGTCACCAGTAGAAGTTTTGGGTGATATTTTTGCCCTGTAAACATAAATGTCATCTACTCTGCCGTCAGCCATAATCTGGTCAGGTGTCATATAGACAAAATTGGATCTGATTAACAAAAAACAGCAGAAGTTTTCTCCTGTCACATGACCAATGTTACTGCGTCATTTCAGGTATCCAGAACCATGATGACAGCGGTAATGAGTCTGCCAGCGGGTGACATCTATAATATCACAGTCACGGCCTGCACAGAGAGAAGTAGTAACACCTCCCGGCCACACCTGGTGAAGATAGGTGAGTGATGGTGTATATATCCCTTGTAGACTGTGAGCCCTCGCGGGCAGGGTCCTCTCTCCTCCTGGACCAGTCGTAACTTGTATTGTCTAAGATTACTGTACATGTATTTATTATGTACACCCCTCCTCACATGTAAAGCGCCATGGAATAAATGGCGCTATAATAATAAATAAAATAATAATATATGGTAATAGTGTAATGGTTAAGTGCACAGCCTACGACATGGGAGACTGGGTGTCATAAGATTATTCTGATGTTCTATGGAGACCGGTGACGTGGGTCAGAATGAAGATAACACGGTATGTCAAGACTTAATACAGTATATTGTAGGCAGACAGGGGAAACGTAATCAGAGGCTCAAAGAATCAAGCAGCAGATTATGCCGGCTCAGTAATACAAGGGTGTTGTCAGTACGGACCAAAGATGAAAGTTCAAGCCCGGGAATGCAGGATCCAGAGGTCCAGGGCCCGGACTGGGCTCCAAGCAGAGAGCAGGCCGCAGCGGAGGTGGGTGAGAGCAGATCCGGGAAAGTAGAGTCCTTAGGATGCAAGACAGACTGGTAACAGACGGGGTAACCCGAAGATTAGAAGGAACAGGAGAGATGCAAGTCCTTCCAGCTTGGCAGCAGGTGAAGTACGAGACACACAAGTAAGGTATAGTGTGCAGAGTCCCCTCATATATGCAGCAGACAGGAAACAAGATGGCCCCCAAGAAGCCACTAACTCCATCTTAGATGAGGGCAAAGTCCGGCAGAACTAAGGGCAGATCAGGCAAAACAGGTACACAGTTCAGATCATTACACTGGGGTTCAAATCTTGCCTCTGACATGTGAAAATAAAATATATATTTAGGCTATTAACACTATAATACTACCTTAGGTGGCTTTTAAAGGTGCACAACCACCAATGAGGAATACTGGGGTTCAAATCCCAGATCTATCCTAGTATACCAGTACTAATACTGCCCTAGTATACCGGTAATAGAACCAGTAGTGGTCCTTGGGCAAGACTGCTAACACTATAGAGCCTACCTCAATAAAGAAAGAGTCATCGTCGTCCGGATTAACAAGTTCTGCGTCAGATGTCAAGCAACCAGGACAATCTAATGATAAATGGGCTACTGCAACAAAGACCTGCATGTCCGCTGACTGAGAAACAACTAGTCACCCCACATGAAGACCTTGAAAAACAACAAGAACCCCCTGAAAATCCTGATCCATTCCCGCAACTAGAGAGCACTGCAGCTGATCTAGAACAGAAGATCTTAGATAACTAAATGCCATCAATATCAGAGGTCAACTGCCAAGGCTCAGCAAAGAAACACCACCAGACAGTATGCTGGTGCATCAATACCTACCACCATAACTCTGCCTCAGCAATCATGGAAATTCTTGGCTATACAACCAGCAAGTTCCCTGTTCTGCAAGGAACCATCCAAGGAGTACTCCCAACTACAGAGTAACAGCACAAAGGCAGCAACTCCACCAATAGCAGAGACTGAACAATACTGTAGGAACTAATGGGGAAAAAAAGGAATAAAGGCACATAAGTAGTGCAATGTGGCTGCAAGATTTGAGAATGAAACACAGCAACCACCTAGAGCAAGAACCAGTCACCATGTCTGAAGCAGACATCCAACAGCGAATCAAGAACATGAAGAGCTGAGCAGCACCTGGTCCAGACATGATCCACACCTACTGGCTAAAGAAATTCACAGCGGTACATGAACGCATGGCAAAGCAGATGAACCAACTGCTAGAAGCAGGCCACCACCCAGCCTGGCTAACACAAGGTAGAACAGTGCTGATCTTGAAGGATTCTCATAAAGGAACAGTTCCATCCAACTACCGCCCGATAACCTGCCTTACAACAACATGGAAACTCCTGTCAGGCATCATAGCCACCAAGCTACAGAACCAGTACATGAATCCAGCTCAGAAAGGCATTGGGGTTAACACTAGAAGCTCTAAGCACCAGCTCCTAGTAGATAGAGCAGTCGCTCAAGACTCAAGATCCAGACAAACCAATCTCAGCACAGCCTGGATTGACTGCAGGAAAGCCTATGACTCAATGCC
>JARQOD010003632.1:34812-62824 GCA_033576555.1 Oophaga sylvatica
GATCGGTAAAGGCACTCTGCCTCTTTTTCGGGTCGTGTAGAAGCTTTTATTGAAGCTTTGAGGGAGGCTTTGCAGTTACCGGAGGAAGTAACTACACGCCCTGGTAAGTCGGCCCGGATGTTTCAGGAGTCGCATAGGTCGTTTTCGACCTTACCATCCCTGAATGAGCTTAATGAAGCAGTGGAGAAGGAGCGTCTGTGTCCTGACAAACGTTTTCAGGGGACACGACTTTTTGAGTCACTGTATCCGTGTACTACGGAGTTGATTGATAATTGGATTCCTTCTCCTGAAGTGGATGTTCCTTTATCTCAGCTTAGCAAATCTTCATTACTTCCTGTTAAAGGGAAGGCGAGTCTGCAGGACCCGCTGGACAGAAAAAACGGAGATGGCGGCGAAATCCATCTACGAGGCCGCGGGTCATGGTTTCAGAGCAGTGCTGGGATCCATGTGTGCTTATAAAGCTTCTCTGATCTGGTTGGACCGTTTACGAAGGAAATGTGGACCTCAGTTACCTGAGGTGGATGGACTTTTCGAATTGTTGGAAAGTGCAATTCAATATGGCTATGATGCAGGTCTGGATACTGCGTCGCTGCTGTCCAGGTCACAATCCTCGGCGGTCACAGTCAGGAGAGCACTGTGGCTTAGACAATGGACCGGTGATGCGGTTTCCAAGCAAGGTTTGCTATCTTTGGCTTACAAGGGTGGTCAGCTTTTTGGATCTGACCTCACGGATTTGATTACCAAAGCGAAGGCAAAAGAAGCAGCTTTACCACAGCGAAGAACTGTGGCTTCTACGTCTGGCAGGCCTGGTACCGGTAGTGGTCGACGGTCCTTTCGATCCAGGGGACGGTTGGTCAGCCCTCTTGGGGATCGGGTCGTCCCTCTTTTTCAAGAAAGAAGACCTCTCAGAAATCCCGCACTCCCTGGAAACAAAGTTTCCATCAAGACAAGCGGGAATCTGACAAAAAGCCCGCTAAAACGGATTGACGCCAGGGTCCCGCTCGAGGGCTCTCGAGTGGGGGGTCGCCTGCTCCAATTCAAATTGACTTGGGTTTCCCGCGTCCCGGACTCCTGGGTGACGCGGGTTGTGTCAGCAGGTTACTTCATAGAGTTTTCTTCTCGACCCCCGAACAGTTTTTGCCAATCTCGCATTCCGGCAGAGCCCGAGCTATGTACCGCTCTACTGCGAGAAGTCGACTCTCTTCTGCGGAAGGGTGTGGTGGAACCGGTTCCACCAGAGGACAGGGGAAGAGGTTTTTATTCCAACCTCTTTGTGGTCCCCAAAAAGGAGGACAAATTTCGCCCAATCCTGGATCTCAAAAGATTGAATCGGCATGTCCACGCCCGAAAGTTTCGCATGGAGTCGCTTCGCTCCGTTGTGGCAGCCCTGTCGCAGAACGACTTTTTGGTGTCAATCGACATTCGCGACGCTTATTTGCACGTTCCAATCGGAAGGGCTCACCAACGTTTCCTTCGTTTTGCCATAGGTCAGGACCATTACCAGTTTGTGGCTCTGCCATTCGGGTTGGCCTCAGCGCCCAGAGTTTTTACAAAGATTCTGGCGCCTCTCATGGCGATTCTTCGAAGGCAGGGGGTTACGATTCTTCCCTACCTGGACGACCTTCTAATTGTGGCGTCTTCAAAGGAGGAGGCGGTAACTGCTCGCAATCTAGCCCTTCAACTCCTGGAGGATTTCGGGTGGTTGGTCAATTGGGAGAAGTCGTCTCTGGAGCCGTCGCAGTCAATCCTGTTTCTGGGGATGCATTTCGACACGGTACGAGCAGTGGTGTCACTGCCTCCGGACAAGCAAGCATGCCTCCTTCGTCATGCACGGGTTATGAGGTCTTCGACAGCAATGTCTCTTCGAAGCTGTATGCGCCTTCTGGGGTTGATGGTGGCGTCCATGGAAGCACTTCCGTTTGCCCAGTTTCATTACAGGGCTCTCCAAAGGTTCATTCTGAACCGTTGGGATCGATCGCAGGTTACACTGGATTGCAGTGTTATCATCTCCCACAGGGTACGAGAGTCTCTAGGATGGTGGATACGTCCGAAAGAGTTATCCCTGCGGAAGTCCTTCCTCCCTCCGAAGTGGTCGGTCATAACCACCGATGCCAGCCTGATGGGCTGGGGGGTGTCTGGAACAATCTCTGGACTCAGGGAGTGTGGTCGTCGGAAGAGTCGGCTTTGCCGATCAACATCCTGGAGTTGAGGGCGATTTTCCTTTGCCTCTAACACTGGACGGTCCCTTTAAGAGGTCTGCCTGTCCGAGTGCAAAAAGACAATGCAACGGCGGTCGCTTATATCAATCACCAAGGCGGGACAAGGAGTTCCAGGCTCATGGTGGAGGTATCTCGGATCCTGGTATGGGCAGAGACCAGAGTACCAGCCATCTCTGCGATCCACATTCCAGGAGTTCAGAATATCACGGCGGACTTTCTAAGTCGCGAGAAGATGGATCCCGGAGAATGGAGTCTTCATCCGGAAATTTTTGCACTGCTGTGCTCCCGTTGGGGAACCCCCCAAGTGGATCTGATGGCATCCATGTGCAATGCCAAGTTACCGACTTTCATGTCCAGGTACAAGGATCCGAAGGCTGTAGCGGTGGATGCTCTAGTGGCTCCGTTGGACCAATTCGAGCTAATCTATGTGTTTCCGCCGATTTCCTTACTTCCTCTGGTACTACGTCGGATCAGACTGGAGAGAATCTCGGCTATATTGATAGCTCCAGATTGGCCAAGGAGGACGTGGTTCTCGACACTGGTGTCGTTCCTGGCTGCGTCGCCATTTCCACTTCCTCTTCGCCCGGACCTGTTAACCCAAGGGCCCGTTCGTCATCCGGACTTGAAGTCTCTGCGTTTGACGGCGTGGCTCTTGAGACCGAAATATTGACCCGTCAAGGTTTTTCAGCTGAAGTCATTGCCACTCTGCGAGCTGCCAGAGGTCCGGCTACTACAAGGATTTACCACAAGACTTGGGAAGCCTTCTTTTCGTGGTGTTCGGGTTCTTCAAGGAACCCGAGGATTTTTTCCATTCCCAATTTGTTGGCCTTCCTGCAATTCGGGCTGGACAAGGGTTTGGCAGTGAGCACGCTGAGGGGTCAGGTTTCTGCCCTGTCCTTGCTGTTTCGGAAGGCTATCGCCTCACGTAGGGACGTGCGTTCCTTTTTTCGCGGAGTAACCCGCCAGTTTCCGCCGCGGAAGGCGCCTGTGTCTCCTTGGCATCTCAATCTTGTTTTGGAGGCTCTTCAATACGGGCCTTTTGAGCCTATGGACTCTGTTAGTCTTTCTTTGCTCTCTTGGAAAGTTGCCTTTCTAGTGGTGATCACTTCTTTGAGAAGGGTTTCTGAATTGGCGGCTCTTTCTTGCTTGCCTCCTTTCCTGGAGTTTCACCCGGATCGCGTAGTGCTTCGCACACGGGGCGATTTCCTTCCTAAGGTGGTGTCGCAATTTCATGTTAACCAGGATATTGTGTTGCCCTCTCTTTGTCCGGGGCCGAGGAATGCGAAGGAACGGGCCTTGCACACATTGGATTTGGTGCGGGCTTTGAAGTTCTATTTGTCTGTTACCCAAGGTTTTCGGAAGTCAGACTCTTTGTTTGTGATTCCAGCAGGTCGTCGTCGTGGTCAACGAGCTTCCAAGGATTCTATAGCTCGTTGGATCCGGTCGGCCATTTTGGAGGCTTACCGACTTAAGGGCGAATCTTGCCCGATTAAGGTTCGAGCTCACTCCACAAGAGCTGTGGGCTCATCGTGGGCTTTTCATCAAGGGGCTTCGGCAGCTCAGCTCTGCCGGGCGGCGACCTGGCGCTCCGTTCACACCTTTACAAAGTTTTATAAGGTGGACGTTAGTGCTTCCGCTGATGCGGCCTTAGGACGTAGGGTCCTGCAGGCGGCAGTAGTTTAAAGTTTTTTGTTAACTTGTTTTTTAGCGCTGGTTGCGCATTTTCTTAGGTTGATGGGTTCTGCCTTTTCTGGTTTTTTCCCACCCATAGTTTTTGGACTGCTTTGGGACGTCCCACTAGTTATGACTAGTGTGTCTCCTTTCCTTCCGTTCTGCTACTGAAAGATGGATTTTGGTAAGAACTTACCTGTAAAATCCTTTTCAGCGAAGGAAGGAAAGGAGACACAGCTCCCTCCCTTGGCAGAAGGTGTTGTTGTATTTGCAGATGCGGCGTGACCCTCCTCTGATAGCGATTATCTGGGCTGAGGTCGACGCGCTAAGGCTCTGTTCCAACATTGCCAGCTCATCGCAGTGGTCAGGTCCAGTGAGTAGTACCTGGAACTGTGTGTTTTTTTTGCCTAAATGCATGCATAACCTGTATTCTTGTGTTTTTTCTCTGAAGTCCTTCAGAAGGGGTTATGTTGCTTCGCTGGTGATATTGCTCTTCCTTAAGCTTGTGTACGACTGGAGAGCTGAGTAGGAGGAGCCCGAGCTGGAGGGGCCGGTCAACACTCTTTTTAATCTGAGGTGTCTATCCCATCTGGGCTCCGCCTACCCACTAGTTATGACTAGTGTGTCTCCTTTCCTTCCTTCGCTGAAAAGGATTTTACAGGTAAGTTCTTACCAAAATCCGTCTTTTCCGCGGTAAAAACGTGCGGTTTTTGTTTTTTCGTGTTTTTGGTGCGTTTTTCGGCGTGGTTTTTGCGTGTTTTTACCGCGATTTTTTCCTGAACTTTCTAGGTCAATAATATAGCAGGAAAAACGCTAGAATTCCTCAAAATTAATGAACATGTTGGTTCTTTTTCCTAGATGCGTTTTTTCGTGGAAAAAAACGCACCATGTGCACAAAAATTACGGAATTCATTCTAAATGATAGGATGCTTAATTCATGCGTTTTTGACGCGTTTTTTCCCGCGAAAAAACGCGAAAAGAACGCAAATAATCCTGAACGTGTGCACATAGCCTTACTGTACACGACAGCATAGTGTAGATAGTGATGTGGTACTGGGGGGTGCAACTACTGTACAGGAGAGGATAGTGTAGATAGTGACCTGAGACTGGGGCAGGTAATTACTGTACAGGAGAAGATAGTGTAGATAGTGACCTGGGTCTGGGGGATGTAATTACTGTACAAGAGGAGAAAATAGTGTAGATAGTGACCTGAGACTGGGGGAGGTAATTACTGTACAGGAGGAGAAGAGAGTGCAGATAGTGACCTGAGACTGGGGCAGGTAATTACTGTACAGGAGAAGATAGTGTAGATAGTGACCTGGGTCTGGGGGAGGTAATTACTGTACAGGAGAAGATAGTGTAGATAGTGACCTGGGACTGGGGGAGGTAATTACTGTACAGGAGAAGATAGTGTAGATAGTGACCTGGGTCTGGGGGAGGTAATTACTGTACAAGAGGAGAAAATAGTGTAGATAGTGACCTGAGACTGGGGCAGGTAATTACTGTACAGGAGGAGATAGTGTAGATAGTGACCTGAGACTGGGGGAGGTAATTACTGTACAGGAGAAGATAGTGTAGATAGTGACCTGAGACTGGGGCAGGTAATTACTGTACAGGAGAAGATAGTATAGATAGTGACCAGGGACTGGGGGAGGTGATAGTGTAGATAGTGACCTGGAACTGGGGGAGGTGATTACTGTACAAGAGGAGAAGATAGTGTAGATAGTGACCTGAGACTGGGGCAGGTAATTACTGTACAGGAGAAGATAGTGTAGATAGTGACCTGAGACTGGGGGAGGTAATTACTGTACAGGAGAAGATAGTGTAGATAGGGACCTGAGACTGGGGCAGGTAATTACTGTACAGGAGAAGATAGTATAGATAGTGACCAGGGACTGGGGGAGGTGATAGTGTAGATAGTGACCTGGAACTGGGGGGGTGATTACTGTACAGGAGGAGAAGATAGTGTAGATAGTGACCTGAGACTGGGGCAGGTAATTACTGTACAGGAGAAGATAGTGTAGATAGTGACCTGAGACTGGGGCAGGTAATTACTGTACAGGAGGAGAAGAGAGTGCAGATAGTGACCTGAGACTGGGGGAGGTAATTACTGTACAGGAGAAGATAGTGTAGATAGTGATCTGAGACTGGGGCAGGTAATTACTGTACAGGAGAAGATAGTGTAGATAGAGAACTGAGACTGGGGGAGGTAATTACTGTACAGGAGAAGATAGTGTAGATAGAGACCTGAGACTGGGGAAGGTAATTGCTGTACAAGAGAAGATAGTGTAGATAGTGACTTAGGACTGGGGGAGGTAATTACTGTACAGGAGGAGAAGATAGTGTAGATAGTGACCTGGGACTGGGGGAGGTAATTACTGTACAGGAGAAGATAGTGTAGATAGTGACCTGAGACTGGGGGGGGTAATTACTGTACAGGAGAAGATAGTGTAGATAGTGACTTAGGACTGGGGGAGGTAATTACTGTACAGGAGGAGAAGATAGTGTAGATAGTGACCTGGGACTGGGGGAGGTAATTACTGTACAGGAGAAGATAGTGTAGATAGTGACCTGAGACTGGGGAGTAATTACTGTACAGGAGAAGATATGTAGATAGTGACCTGGACTGGGGGAGGTAATTACTGTAAGGAGAAGATAGTGTAGATAGTGACCTGAAACTGGGGGAGGTAATTACTATACAGGAGGAGAAGATAGTGTAGATAGTGAAGTGAGACTGGGGAAGGTAATTACTGTACAGGATAAGATAGTGTAGATAGTGACCTGAGACTGGAGAAGGTAATTGCTGTACAGGAGGAAAAGATAGTGTAGATAGTGACCTGGGACTGGGGGAGGTAATTACTGTACAGGAGGAAAAGATAGTGTAGATAGTGACCTGGGACTGGGGGAGGTAATTACTGTACAGGAGGAGAAGATAGTGTAGATAGTGACCTGAGATTGGGAGGTAATTACTGTACAGGAGGAGAAGATAGTTAGATAGTGACCTGGGACTGGGGAGGTAATTACTGTACAGGAGAAGATAGTGTAGATAGTGACCTGGGACTGGGGAGGTAATTACTGTACAGGAAGATAGTGTAGATAGTGCTGGGTCTGGGGGAGTAATTACTGTACAAGAGGAGAAAATAGTGTAGATAGTGACCTGAGACTGGGGCAGGTAATTACTGTACAGGAGGAGATAGTGTAGATAGTGACCTGAGACTGGGAGGTAATTACTGTACAGGAGAAGATAGTGTAGATAGTGACTGAGACTGGGCAGGTAATTACTGTACAGAGAAATAGTATAGATAGTGACAGGGACTGGGAGGTGATAGTGTAGATAGTGACCTGACTGGGGAGGTGATTACTGTACAAGAGGAAAGATAGTGTAGATAGTGACTGGACTGGGGCAGGTAATTACTGTACAGAAGAAGATAGTGTAGATAGTGACCTGAGACTGGGGGAGGTAATTACTGTACAGGAGAAGATAGTGTAGATAGGGACCTGAGACTGGGGCAGGTAATTACTGTACAGGAGAAGATAGTATAGATAGTGACCAGGGACTGGGGGAGGTGATAGTGTAGATAGTGACCTGGAACTGGGGGAGGTGATTACTGTACAGGAGGAGAAGATAGTGTAGATAGTGACCTGAGACTGGGGCAGGTAATTACTGTACAGGAGAAGATAGTGTAGATAGTGACCTGAGACTGGGGCAGGTAATTACTGTACAGGAGGAGAAGAGAGTGCAGATAGTGACCTGAGACTGGGGGAGGTAATTACTGTACAGGAGAAGATAGTGTAGATAGTGATCTGAGACTGGGGCAGGTAATTACTGTACAGGAGAAGATAGTGTAGATAGAGAACTGAGACTGGGGGAGGTAATTACTGTACAGGAGAAGATAGTGTAGATAGAGACCTGAGACTGGGGAAGGTAATTGATGTACAAGAGAAGATAGTGTAGATAGTGACCTGGGACTGGGGGAGGAAATTACTGTACAGGAGGAGAAGATAGTGTAGATAGTGACCTGAGACTGGGGGGGGTAATTACTGTACAGGAGAAGATAGTGTAGATAGTGACTTAGGACTGGGGGAGGTAATTACTGTACAGGAGGAGAAGATAGTGTAGATAGTGACCTGGGACTGGGGGAGGTAATTACTGTACAGGAGAAGATAGTGTAGATAGTGACCTGAGACTGGGGGAGGTAATTACTGTACAGGAGAAGATATTGTAGATAGTGACCTGGGACTGGGGGAGGTAATTACTGTAAGGAGAAGATAGTGTAGATAGTGACCTGAAACTGGGGGAGGTAATTACTATACAGGAGGAGAAGATAGTGTAGATAGTGAAGTGAGACTGGGGAAGGTAATTACTGTACAGGATAAGATAGTGTAGATAGTGACCTGAGACTGGAGAAGGTAATTGCTGTACAGGAGGAAAAGATAGTGTAGATAGTGACCTGGGACTGGGGGAGGTAATTACTGTACAGGAGGAAAAGATAGTGTAGATAGTGACCTGGGACTGGGGGAGGTAATTACTGTACAGGAGGAGAAGATAGTGTAGATAGTGACCTGAGATTGGGGGAGTAATTACTGTACAGGAGGAGAAGATAGTGTAGATAGTGACCTGGGACTGGGGGAGGTAATTACTGTACAGGAGGAGAAGATAGTGTAGATAGTGACCTGGTACTGAGGGAGGTAATTACTGCGAGCGACCAGAATGGTGTCCGGTCTGCAAACCATGTCCTATGAGGAACGGTTACAGGATTTGGGAATGTTTAGCTGCAAAAGAGAAGACTGAGAGGAGACTTAATAGCTGTCTACAAATATCTCAAGGGCTGTCACATTGTAGAAGGATCATCTTTATTCTCATTTGCACAAGGAAAGACTAGAAGCAATGGGATGAAACTGAATGGGAGGAGACACAGATTAGATATTAGAAAAAAACTTTTTGACAGTTAGAGTGATCAATGAGGGGAACAGGCTGCCACGAGAGGTGGTGAGTTCTCCTTCAATGGAAGTCTTCAAACAGAGGCTGGACAGACATCTGTCTGGGATGATTTAGCGAATCCTGCTTTGAGTAGGGGGTTGGACCATATGTCCCAGGAGGTCCCTTCCAACTTTACCATTCTATGATTCTATGAGGTGATTACTGTACAGGAGAAAAAGATAGTGTAGATAGTGACCTGGAACTGGGGGAGGTAATAATTGTTCAGGAGGACAGAATAATGTAGATAGTGACCTGGAACTGGGGGAGGCAATAATTGTACAGGAGGACAGAATAATGTAGATAGTGACCTGGAACTGGGGGAGGCAATAATTGTTCAGGAGGACAGAATAATGTAGATAGTGACCTGGAACTGGGGGAGGCAATAATTGTTCAGGAGGACAGGATAGTGTAGATAGTGACCTGGAACTGGGGGAGGCAATAATTGTACAGGAGGACAGAATAATGTAGATAGTGACCTGGAACTGGGGGAGGCAATAATTGTACAGGAGGACAGAATAATGTAGATAGTGACCTGGGACTGGGGGAGGCAATAATTGTTCAGGAGGACAGGATAGTGTAGATAGTGACCTGGAACTGGGAGAGGTAATAATTGTTCAGGAGGACAAAATAATGTAGATAGTGACCTGGAACTGGGGGAGGCAATAATTGTTCAGGAGGACAGGATAGTGTAGATAGTGACCTGGAACTGGGAGAGGTAATAATTGTTCAGGAGGACAGATAATGTAGATAGTGACCTGGAACTGGGGGAGGCAATAATTGTTCAGGAGGACAGGATAATGTAGATAGTGACCTGGAACTGGGAGAGGTAATAATTGTTCAGGAGGATAGGATAATGTAGATAGTGACCTGGAACTGGGGGGGGGCAATAATTGTTCAGGAGGACAGGATAATGTAGATAGTGACCTGGAACTGGGGGAGGTAATAATTGTTCAGGAGGATAGGATAATGTAGATAGTGACCTGGAACTGGGAGAGGTAATAATTGTTCAGGAGGACAGGATAATGTAGATAGTGACCTGGAACTGGGGGAGGTAATAATTGTACAGGAGGACAGAATAATGTAGATAGTGACCTGGAACTGGGGAGGCAATAATTGTACAGGAGGACAGAATAATGTAGATAGTGACCTGGAACTGGGGGAGGCAATAATTGTACAGGAGGACAGGATAGTGTAGATAGTGACCTGGAACTGGGGGAGGCAATAATTGTACAGGAGGACAGGATAGTGTAGATAGTGACCTGGAACTGGGGGAGGCAATAATTGTACAGGAGGACAGGATAATGTAGATAGTGACCTGGAACTGGGGGAGGCAATAATTGTACAGGAGGACAGAATAATATAGATAGTGATCTGGAACTGGGGGAGGCAATAATTGTACAGGAGGACAGGATATTGTAGATAGTGACCTGGAACTGGGGGAGGCAATAATTGTACAGGAGGACAGAATAATATAGATAGTGATCTGGAACTGGGGAGGCAATAATTGTACAGGAGGACAGGATAATGTAGATAGTGACCTGGAACTGGGGGAGGCAATAATTGTACAGGAGGAGAAGATAGTGTAGATAGTGACCTGGAACTGGGGGAGGTAATAATTGTACAGGAGGACAGGATAGTGTAGATAGTGACCTGGAACTGGGGGAGGCAATAATTGTACAGGAGGACAGGATAGTGTAGATAGTGACCTGGAACTGGGGGAGGCAATAATTGTACAGGAGGACAGGATAATGTAGATAGTGACCTGGAACTGGGGGAGGCAATAATTGTACAGGAGGACAGAATAATATAGATAGTGATCTGGAACTGGGGGAGGCAATAATTGTACAGGAGGACAGGATATTGTAGATAGTGACCTGGAACTGGGGGAGGCAATAATTGTACAGGAGGACAGAATAATATAGATAGTGATCTGGAACTGGGGGAGGCAATAATTGTACAGGAGGACAGGATATTGTAGATAGTGACCTGGAACTGGGGGAGGCAATAATTGTACAGGAGGAGAAGATAGTGTAGATAGTGACCTGGAACTGGGGGAGGCAATAATTGTACAGGAGGAGAAGATAGTGTAGATAGTGACCTGGAACTGGGGGAGGTAATAATTGTACAGGAGGACAGGATAGTGTAGATAGTGACCTGGGACTGGGAGATGTAATTCCTGTACTTGAGAAGATAGTGTAGATGATGGGTCTCAAACTCGCCTGGGTATTTGGGCCAAATATAGAAAAAAAATTGAATTTGGGGGACCGCATTCTTTGAAGGACAAAGTGACATTTTTAGTGATACCATTTTTTTTCTATACACCTTTTGAACATTTTTGTTGTTTTTTTTATTTTTTTAGAGCTTGGGTCATGGTGATATCAAATATGCACTCATATTGTAGTTATGTGCCCATACATGTTATATCCCCATATCCAGGTCCGAATATTGTAGATATGTCCTCATCCAGGTCCTCATATTGTAGTTATGTCCGCATATTGAAGATATGTCCCCTTCCAGCTCCCCATATTGTAGGTATGTCCCCATCCAGGTCCCCATATTATAGATATGTCCCCATGTAGGTTCTCATATTGTACTCATGTCCCCATATCTATGTCCCCATTTCCAGGTCTCCATATTGTAGTTATGTCCCCATTTAGGTTCTCATATTGTACTCATGTCTCCATATCTATGTCCCCATATCCAGGTCCCCACATGGTAGATATGTCCCCATCCAGGTCACCATATTGTAGATATGTCCCCATCCAGGTCCCCACATGGTAGATATGTCCCCATCCAGGTCCCCATATTGTAGATATGTCCCCATTTAGGTTCTCATATTGTACTCATGTCTCCATATCTATGTCCCCATATCCAGGTCTCCATATTGTAGTTATGGCCCCATCCAGGTCCCCATATTGTAGATCAGTCCCAATATCCAGGTCCCCATATTGAAGTCATGTCCCCATCTAGGTACTCATATTGTTGTTATGTCCCTAGGTTTCAGAGGAGGAAAATAGAAGAAAAGTGAAGCAAAAATTGTGGTCAATTCTGTTCTAATATCCCCCATCCTGGTATATACAGGGTGGTCCAAAAGTAGGTGGACAATAAGTGTAATAGGGTTATGAAAGGGGAGATTTATCAAACATGGTGTAAAGTGAAACTGACTCAGTCGCCCTTAGCAACCAATCAGATTCCACTTTTCATTCCTCACTGACTCTTTGGAAAATGAAAGGTGAAATCTGATTGGTTGCTAAGGGCGACTGAGTCAGTTCACAGATCAGTTTCACAGATAAATCTCCCCCAAAATGGAAATAATTTAAATACAGATCAAATAAAATGGATTTTAAGAGTATTGGAAATCTCAAAATGCTGAAACAGTTACAGCAAATTGGGTTGAAACATTTGGTCCTCAAGCCCCAAAGAGACACATTTACCGCACTCGTGACAAATCCGATGCCACTGGCTCAATCCTTAATGCTCCAAAAACTGCTCGACCCCAAACAGCCTGAAAATAAGAAACAAGAGTCCAAAAAAGTCACAGGAAGAGTCTCCTCAGAACTGGGAAGTTCAAGAGCCTCCATCATGTGAATCCTGAAATCTATTGGGTGGAAAGCTCATCGTCCACTTGTAACTCATGGTTTATTATTATTATTATTATTATTATTATTTATTTCTATAGCGCCATTAATTCCATGGTGCTGTACATGAGAACAGGTTACATACAAAGTTATAGATATCGTTTACAGTAAACAAATTTACAATGACAGACTGGTACAGAGGGGAGAGGACCCTGTCCTTGCGGACTTACATTCTACGGGATAATGGGGAAGAAACAGAAGATCGGGGGTGCGGCAGCTCTGGTGGTGGAGGCGATGTGGCAGCTCTGGTGGTGGAGGCGATGTGGCAGCTCTGGTGGTGGAGGCGATGTGGCAGCTCTGGTAGTGGAGGCGATGTGGCAGCTCTGGTGGTGGAGGCGATGTGGCAGCTCTGGTGGTGGAGGCGATGTGGCAGCTCTGGTGGTGGAGGCGATGTGGCAGCTCTGGTGGTGGAGGCGATGTGGCAGCTCTGGTTGTGGCGGCGAGGTGGCAGCTCTGGTGTGGTGTGGCGAGGCGGCAGCTCGGGTGGTGGCGATGAGGCGGAATGGTTATTGCAGGCTGTAGGCTTTCCTGAAGAGATGGGTTTTCAGGTTCCATCTGAAGGATCCAAGGGTGGTGGATAATCATACATGTTGAGGCGTTTATTGGAGGATGATCCAGACAGGCGGCTGCAGTTTACTAAGATTATGCTTCACGACACTGGAGAGAATCCAGTAATCTTAGATCACATGATGTGGAGTGATGAAGCTACTCTCACATGATGTGGAGTGATGAAGCTTCTCTCACATGATGTGGAGTGATGAAGCTTCTCTCACATGATGTGGAGTGATGAAGCTTCTCTCACATGATGTGGAGTGATGAAGCTTCTCTCACATGATGTGGAGTGATGAAGCTTCTGTCACATGATGTGGAGTGATGAAGCTTTTGTCACATGATGTGGAGTGATGAAGCTCCTCTCACATGATGTGGAGTGATGAAGCTCCTCTCACATGATGTGGAGTGATGAAGCTTCTCTCACATGATGTGGAGTGATGAAGCTTCTCTCACATGATGTGGAGTGATGAAGCTTCTCTCACATGATGTGGAGTGATGAAGCTTCTCTCACATGATGTGGAGTGATGAAGCTTCTGTCACATTATGTGGAGTGATGAAGCTTCTCTCACATGATGTGGAGTGATGAAGCTTCTCTCACATGATGTGGAGTGATGAAGCTCCTCTCACATGATGTGGAGTGATGAAGCTCCTCTCACATGATGTGGAGTGATGAAGCTTCTCTCACATGATGTGGAGTGATGAAGCTTCTCTCACATGATGTGGAGTGATGAAGCTTCTGTCACATGATGTGGAGTGATGAAGCTTCTCTCACATGATGTGAAGTGATGAAGCTTCTGTCACATTATGTGGAGTGATGAAGCTTCTCTCACATGATGTGGAGTGATGAAGCTCCTCTCACATGATGTGGAGTGATGAAGCTTCTCTCACGTGATGTGGAGTGATGAAGCTTCTCTCACATGATGTGGAGTGATGAAGCTTCTGTCACATTATGTGGAGTGATGAAGCTTCTCTCACATGATGTGGAGTGATGAAGCTTCTGTCACATTATGTGGAGTGATGAAGCTTCTCTCACATGATGTGGAGTGATGAAGCTCCTCTCACATTATCCGGCCATATTAACAGACAGAATTGTATTTACTGGTAGAATGAGAACATGCATTTAACATTAGAGCAACAACTCAATGAGCCTGGGGTCAATGTTTGGGGGGGATTTCAAGTTTTGGTGTTTTTGGACCATTTTTTTTTTGATGGAACAGTCACAGGAGATAAGTATCTGGAAATTCTAATGAATCAAGTTGTTCCCCAGTTACAGCAACAGCCAAATTCACATGACCTTTATTTCCAACAAGATGGGGCCCCTCCACATTATTCAAGAGTAGTCCGCGAGTATCTTGATGAAACATTTCCTGATAAATGGATTGGCCAAAGAGGCCCTCTTGATTGGCCGGCACGTTCACCAGACTTGACCACAATGGATTTTTTCTTTTGGGAAGTACTCAAGGACAAAGTTTATAGTCGAAAACCAAAAAGTGACAGTCATTTGAAAAATTACATAAGAGAAGCATTTCAAGAAATTAATACCCAAAGAGACTTGTGCAAAAATGTTTGTCGAAGCGTAAGAGGCTTCAATGTTAGAACCCTCTTGTTAGATTTTGTTTCAGTTTGCTGGTCACATGACCTTTTTTCCCTATTTAGTCTGGCTCCGCCCTTCTGGCTTTGCTGGACTTCATTGTATTATCTACTCTTAAGCTAGCCGGGTGCTTAGGTGCCTTACTCTGTCAGTTTTGCTAGATCTTAGGATCTCTTAGTATTTGTTTTCTGTTTTATTTTCCCTGCTACACTTTCTGTTAGGAGGTGTCCACCTTTTCACCCAGTCCCTAGATCTTGTAGGGATTCCTCCCTCACAACTATAGGTCTTCGTTCAGACTAGCTGAGGACTTTAGCGGGTCTGGTCGCAGGATCAGGTTCCCCGTTACATCGTAGGGATCCAGCTCAGTCCTATTGTAGGGACAGAATTCCCACCTTTCCTTAATGCTTGTAGCAGATCATAACAGTAAGTCCAGCCCAAAAAAAAAAAAAAATCTCTAAGGAAAGATTTTCTGTTTCATCATGGTCTCGGTTCAGGATTTGGTTCAACGCCTGCAGGGACTTTCTCTGGAGGTGGCTGAGATAAAGCAACACGTGAGTAGTTGTTCTGGAGCACATTTCGTGGAGCCAAAGGTACGTTTGCCTGATTTATTTTTTGGTGAACAACAAGATTTTTTTTTCTTTTAAAAATGCTTGCTTGTTGTATTTCCGTTTGAGACCCAGATCCTCTGGTGATGAATCACAGCGCATAGGGTTCATAATGTCACTTTTGCGCAAAGAACCTCAGGACTGGGCGTTTTCTCTGCAGCCTAGTGATCCATGCTTTGGATCAGTGGATGTTTTTTTTTCTGCTTTGGGGTTGTTGTATTACGATCCGGATCGTGTTTCATCAGCTGAGACAGAATTGAGACGTTTGAGACAGGGATCAGGTAATGTGGAAAAATATTGCACTCACTTCCGAAGGTGGTCCACTCAGGTGGGCTGGAACGATTCAGCTTTGAAAAGTTTATTTCTTGCAGGGTTAAGTGAGAGGGTTAAAGATTTGCTGATTGCTTATCCCATACCTGGTAACTTGCAAGAGGCTATGCAATTAGCCATACGGGTGGATAGGAGACTGCGTGTAAGGGTTAATGAGAGTAAATCTGCCTTGTCAGCTCCAAGTTTGGAGAAGGAATGTACTGACATTGGAGAGCCAATGGAAATTGGAGCAATGACACCTCACTCTCGAGAAAAAGAACGCAGATTTGCTCAAGGTTTGTGTTTCTATTGTGGTAAATCTGAGCATTTCATTAAGAACTGTGCGCTTCGAATGAATAAAGAGAGAAAAAAAATGAGGTCAGTTTTGCCCGCATAGCTTGTTTAAACAATAAAGGTGTCTTTCTTTCTGCTACCACTGCTGTTGAGGAGGAATTAATGGAGTTTCGGGTATTTGTGGATTGTGGTTCTACTCTCAATGTGATTGATGGGAAATTTTTGGAAAAACTAAAATTAAAACCCAAACTTCTGTCTTCCCCTATTAATGTGGTGTCTGTGGATGGTTCTCCCTTGAAAAATGTTACTCACCATATCTGTGAATTTCCTCTTACTATTAATGGTGTTCATCAAGAGAATTTGGATTTGGTAGTTTTGAATAATTTGCCCTCACCGGTGATTTTGGGGTTACCCTGGTTAAAATTGCACAATCCGGTACTGGATTGGTCTACCAATGAAATTAAGTCCTGGAGTCCTAAGTGTTATGACAAGTGTTGTAAGGGCGTATTGCTGCTGTAGTTAAGGGGAATTACCTGACCTATTCAGGATTTTTGGAAAGTTTTTTCTGATAAGGAATCGCAGGTATTGCCTCCTCATAGAGATTATGATTGTGCGATTGAATTTGTCCCTGGAGCGACTCTTCCTAAAAGTCGTCTATTTAATTTGACTATTCCTGAGAGAAAGGCTTTGGAGGAATACATACAGACAAGCTTGGCCGCCGGTCACATTAGGCCTTCCAAATCTCCTGTGGCGGTTGGATTTTTTTTTGTTAAAAAGAAGGACGGCGGTTTACGGCCTTGTCTAGACTTTCGTGAGATTAATAAGATTACTGTACGCAATCCTTACCCACTGCCATTGATTCCTGATTTGTTTAACCAGTTAGTGGGGGCCAAGTGGTTCTCGAAAATTGATCTTCGAGGGGCATACAATTTGTTGCGCATGAAGGAGGGGGATGAATGGAAGACTGCGTTTAACACTCCACTGGGTCATTTTGAGAATCTGGTCATGCCTTTTGGACTTTCCAGTGCTCCGGCATTTTTTCAGAATCTTATTAATGACATCCTTAGACCTTTGATCGGCAGAAGTGTGGTTGTGTATTTGGATGACATTTTGATTTATTCACCCGGATTTGGAGTCTCATTGGAGGAGTGTGCGTGAAGTATTACAGTTACTGAGTGATAATTCACTTTTTGCCAAACTAGAAAAATGTGAGTTCGCTGTACAGAGACTTAGTTTTTTGGGCTACATTGTCTCCAGTGAAGGTTTTGAGATGGACCCAGTGAAAGTGCAAGCTGTGCAGGATTGGCCTAGACCTATTGATGTGAAATCAATACAGAGGTTTTTGGGGTTCGCCAATTATTATAGAAAATTCATAAAAGATTTTTCTGTGATTGCCAAACCTCTGACCGATCTCACCAGGAAAGGTGCTGATGCGGTTCAGTGGACTACTGAGGCCATTGAGGCTTTTGTGTTGCTAAAGGAGAGGTTCAGCTCTGCTCCCATCCTTGCGCAGCCTGATGTGACTAAACCATTTTTGGTTGAGGTTGATGCTTCTTCTGTGGGGGTCGGCGCGGTGTTGTCTCAGGCAAAGACGGATGGAGTACATCCCTGTGCTTTTTTTTCAAAGAAATTTTCTGAGTCTGAACTAAATTATGATATCGGTAATCGGGAATTGTTGGCAATTAAACTCGCATTTGAACACTGGCATCATTTTTTGGAGGGAGCGGAATTTCCCATTCAAGTCTTCACCGATCATAAAAATCTGATCTACCTTGATGCTGCCAAACGCTTGAATGCCCGTCAGGCTAGGTGGGCACTGTTTTTCTCACGGTTTAATTTTACCGTTACTTACATCCCAGGTACTAAAATGTTAAAGCTGATGCTTTGTCTCGCAGCTTTTCTCCTATGGTGGGTACTGAGGAGGAGGAGGAAAACATTTTGCAAGAGGGGGTTGTTATTGCGGTTTTGGACTCCGTGTTGGAAGATGAGATTCTTAAAGCACAGGAGAATGCCCCATCTAACACGCCGCATGGGAGGTTGTTTGTGCCTGGTACCCTGAGGAGAGATTTGTTTGTTGAATGTCATGACTCTCGGTTGGCAGGTCTTCCTGGAATCTCTGAGACCAAGAGACTTGTGGGTCGCAGTTTTTGGTGGCCAGGATGGCAGAAGGAAGTCATTAAGTGGGTGCGTCAATGCACTGTGTGTGGTAGATCTAAGTCTTCTCATACTCCTGCTGCGGGGTTGCTTTGCCCTCTGGAGGTTCCTAGTGCACCTTGGACACATTTGGCTATGGACTTTATTACTGACCTTCCCCCCTCTGAGGGTTTCACTGTCATCTGGGTGGTCGTGGACCGTTTTAGCAAGATGTGTCACTTGGTTCCTTTCATCAAACTGCCCTGCGCTAAGACTCTCGCTAAGGCCTTTGTCAAGGAAATAGTCAGACTACATGGTGTTCCTACTGACATTGTTTCTGATAGGGGACCTCAGTTTGTGGCTCGTTTTTGGCGCGCTTTTTGTGACAGGTTGGGAGTTCATTTGTCGTTTTCATCCGGATATCATCCTGAGTCTAATGGCCAGACAGAAAGGAAAAACCAGGATGTTGAGCAGTTCTTGCGTTGTCTTGTGACTGATAATCAAGAGGGGTGGTCTGAGTTTCTGCCACTTGCTGAGTTTGCTCTTAACAATCATACATCCGCTTCTGCTGGTTGTTCGCCTTTTTTTTGTTGTACTGGGAGACATCCGTCGTTTGGGTCATTTTCCAAGTTGGGATCGGCTGTACCTGAAGAGGAGAATTTTTCTACTGTTTTGGAGAGAGTTTGGACTGATGTGCGTGGTAATCTTCAGGAGGCTAACAAAAGATCCAAAGTGTATTTTGATAGAAAACGACAAGAGGTTTTGTTTGCTATTGGTGACATGGTTTGGTTGTCCTCTAAGAATCTGCGCTTGAGGATTCCATCTAAGAAATTGGGTCCCAAGTTTGTAGGGCCCTTTAAGGTGCTTCAGGTTATTAACCAATCTGCTGTTAAGTTGGAGCTTCCTACCTCCTGGAAGATTAATCCGGTGTTTCATGTTTCTCTCTTGAAAAAAGCTGAGGTCTCAGATGGAGACGTCTCGGCCACTGTTCCCCTGGTGGTGGAGGACGGGCAATATGAGATTTCCCGCATCCTAAATTCTAGACGGTATAGAGGGGGTTTGCAGTACCTCGTCGCTTGGAAGGGTTATGGACCCGAGGATAACTCATGGGTGAGGGCGGATGATGTTTCTGCGTCTAGACTTGTTAGAGCGTTTCACAAGAGGTTTCCGGATAAGTCTAAGTCCTAGGGGATCCGGAGGATCCTCTTGAAGGGAGGGTACTGTTAGAACCCTCTTGTTAGATTTTGTTTCAGTTTGCTGGTCACATGACCTTTTTTCCCTATTTAGTCTGGCTTCCGCCTTCTGGCTTTGCTGGACTTCATTGTATTATCTACTCTTAAGCTAGCCGGGTGCTTAGGTGCCTTACTCTGTCAGTTTTGCTTGATCTTAGGATCTCTTAGTATTTGTTTTCTGTTTTATTTTCCCTGCTACACTTTCTGTTAGGAGGTGTCCACCTTTTCACCCAGTCCCTAGATCTTGTAGGGATTCCTCCCTCACAACTATAGGTCTTCGTTCAGACTAGCTGAGGACTTTAGCGGGTCTGGTTGCAGGATCAGGTCCCCCGTTACATCGTAGGGATCCAGCTCAGTCCTATTGTAGGGACAGAATTCCCACCTTTCCTTAGTGCTTGTAGCAGATCATAACATTCAAAGCTGCGCAAATTGTGATGGATAACAGTCTGAGCTCCTGCGCTGATAACATTTAAGGGCTTTTGTATTATTGTTCAGAATAAAATGTAATTGTCAATGTTATGCGTGTTAGTAAATATAATTTTATATATAAATCAAAATAAATGTTTTTTTATTTTCTGTCCACCTACTTTTGGACAACCCTGTATATACAGCTCCGACAAAAATTAAGAGACCACTGCAAAATTTTCAGTTTGTCTGATTTTTCTCTTTATAGGTATATTTTTGAGTAAAATGTAAATTGCTCTTTTATTCTAAAAACTACTGACAACTTGTCTCCGAATTTCCAAGCAATAAATTTAGTATTTGTTTTCAAAAAATGAGAAATGGTCAAAATAACAAAAAATGCAGTGCTTGCAGACCTCAAATAATGCTGAGAAAACAAGTTCATAATCATTTGGAAAAACAACACTATTTTTTTAAAGAAAAAAGGAAGCACACTGTATCGCTATAGCTTGCAAACATGAGATATGAAAAATGAATTGCATCACTGCCTTAGAAATATGAAAAGTTGAGAAAGCTTAGCGCATAAAATGGCCAACTTATGTGTACCTGGAAGCCACGTTAAGGCGCTTCTCGTTTTCCAGGTCCTAACTAATGCCAATCCTCACTTAGAAAAGTCTTCATCTGTATGGGAACTTATGCATCCTTCTTTAGACTGAAATCTACATCTCTGTGGGGGTAGTGGCCCTGCTGTGATTAAAACGCCTGCGCCTGTTATTTTTTTAAGTCAGGAAGAGTGGAAGAGTTCAGAAATCAATATTTTGTGGAATAACCATGATTTTTAATCACAGCTTTCATGCGTCTTGCATTGCTTTCCACCAGTCTTTCACACTGCTTTTGGGTGACTTTATGCCACTCTTGGTACAAACATTTAAGCAGTTCTTCTTTGGTTGATGGCTTGTGACATCCATCTTCCTCTTGATTACATTCCAGAGGTTTTCAATGGGGTTCAGGTCTGGAGATTGGGCTAGCCATGACAGGGATTTGATGTGGTGGTCCTTCATCCACACATTGATTGACCTAGCTGTGTGGAATGGCGCATTGTTCTGCTGGAAAAAACAGTCCTCAGAGTTGGTGAACATTGCCTGAGCAAAAGAAAACAACTTTTTTTCCAGGATAACCTTGTATGTGGCTTGATTCATACGTCCATCGCAAAGATTAACAGGCCCAATTCCAGCCTTGCTGAAGCAACCGCAGATCATCACCGATCCTCCACCAAATTTCACAGTGAGTGTAAGACACTGTGGCTTGTACTCCTCTCCAGGTCTCCGTTTAACCAGTATACGACCAGGTGTTGGGCAAAGGTGAAAATTAGACTCATCAGAGACGATTACCTTACTCCAGTCTTCTATGGTCCAATCTTTATAGTCTTTGGCAAGCTTCAGCCTGGCTCTCCTTTGCTTCTCATTGATGAAAGGCTTTTTTCTAGCTTTACATGACTTGAGCCCTGCCTCTAGGAGCCTGTTACGAACTGTTTTCACCGTGCACTTCACCCTAGCTGCCATTTGCCATTCCTTTTGTAGGTCACTTGATGTCATCCTGCAGTTGCTGAGTGACATTCGAATGAGATGACGGTCATCCCGGTCAGTGGAGAGTCGTTTTCTCCTGGTCAGTGGAGAGTCGTTTTCGCCCTCTGCCAATCTGTAGCTTTGTTGTCCCCAATGTGTGCTGCTTAACCTTGTTGTAATGGACTGCCGTCTTAGACATTTTAAGGATGGAGTCAACATGATGCTCACTGTATCCCTCTGCTAGTAAAGCCAAAACTTATCCCTTCTTCTCCTCACTTAAAAGTTATTTTTTCATTCCTATCACTTTAGGGATATTACTAGCAATTGTTTTGCCATCCAGCTTGTCCTATTGCAGGAAGATTGTGAACACCACAGCAGTGCTTTTTATACTTTCCTTTGTTAAATAAGATTTGGTTCAGCTGATCACCTAATCATAAGCACATTAAGTAGAATGAGGTGAACTCTGGTTGGAATTCAACTGACACTGGAATGGAATGGCTGTCAGACATGTAGAGAAGCTGATTTTTATAAAACTATGCATTGGTCTCTTAGTTTTTACCAGAGCTGTATATACATATATATATATATATATATATATATATATATATATACACTGCTCAACAAAATAAAGGGAACACTTAAACAACAGAACATAACTCCAAGTAAATCAAACTTCTGTGAAATCAAACTGTCCACTTAGGAAGCAACACTGATTGACAATCAATTTCACATGCTGTTGTGCAAGTGGAATAGACAACAGATGGAAATTATTGGCAATTTTCAAGGCACACTCAATAAAGGAGTGGTTCTGCAGGTGGGGACCACAGACCACATCTCAGTACCAATGCTTTCTGGCTGATGTTTTGGTCACTTTTGAATGTTGGTTGTGCTTTCACACTCGTGGTAGCATGAGACGGACTCTACAACCCACACAAGTGGCTCAGGTAGTGCAGCTCATCCAGGATGGCACATCAATGCGAGCTGTGGCAAGAAGGTTTGCTGTGTCTGTCAGCGTAGTGTCCAGAGGCTGGAGGTGCTACCAGCAGACAGGCCAGTACACCAGGAGACAAGGGCCGTAGGAGGACAATAACCCAGCAGCAGGACCGCTACCTCCACCTTTGTGCAAGAAGGAACAAGGAGGAGAACTGCCAGAGCCCTGCAAAATGACCTCCAGCAGGCCACAAATGCAGGACGCTTGGCATTTGCCACAGAACACCAGGATTGGCAAATTCACCACTGGAGCCCTGTGCTCTTAACAGATAAAACCAGGTTCACACTGAGCATATGTGACAGAGTCTGGAGATGCTGTGGAGAGTGATCTGCTGCCTGCAACATCCTTCAGCATGACCTGTTTGGCAGTGGGTCAGTAATGGTGTGGGATGGTATTTCTTTGGAGGGCCGCACAGCCCTCCATGTGCTCGCCAGAGGTAACCTGACTGCCATTAGGTACTGAGATGAGATCCTCAGACCCCTTGTGAGACCATATGCTGGTGCGGTTGGCCCTGGGTTCCTCCTAATGCAGGACAATGCCAGACCTCGTGGCTGGAGTGTGTCAGCAGTTCCTGCAAGATGAAGGCATTGAAGCTATAGACTGGCCTGCCCGTTCCCCAGACCTGAATCCGATTGGGCACATCTGGGACAGCATGTATCGCTCCATCCACTACCGTCATGTTGCGCCACAGACTGTCCCGGAGTTGGCAGATGCTTTTAGTCCAGGTCTGGGAGGAGATCCCTCAGGAGACCATCTGCCGCCTCATCAGGAGCATGCCCAGGTGTTGTATGGAGGTCATACAGGCACGTGGAGGCCACACACATTACTGAGCATCATTTTGACTTGTTTTAAAGACATTACATTCCACTTTAATTTTGTGGGTGACTCCAAATCCAGGCCTCCATGATTTTTGTATGATTTTTGTTGTCAGCACTTTCAACTTTGTACAGAACAAAGTATTCAATGAGAATATTTCATTCATTTAGATCTAGAATGTGTTATTTGAGTGTTCCCTTTATTTTGTTGAGCAGTGTATATATATATATATATAGACAACTTAAATGAAATTAAACAATGATACTGAACATAACCCATCCACTCTATTAAGCACCTAATATATAGACTACACCTAGTAGCGGAGGTTGGCAACCTAGGAAAGCTCCTCGGTGACAGTCCATGGAATGCCATGGTGTGCACTACTTCATCAGATATGATCAAAAAATTAATGTGTAAAAGGACCAGATAAACCTCTATTTCCACCAACACTGTATTTCAAACAACCAAAGGGGAGTGGCACACATTCAGATATGTATTATAATCATTATCAGATATCGATACTGTTGAAAAATACTACCTCACCCTAACAAATACCTAATAACCAAGACTCTAGCTAGCAACCGATAGAAGGAAATACTGGACATCGTGATTTAACATCCATCTATGAGGTCTCCAGTGGAGCCGCGCTGTGAAACACGTTGAGGCAATTATGTGAAGGCATATCTGGATAAGTAGCACTTTCTAACTTATAAACGTGTTATCGTTAATATTGTTTTGGTGAATCTAGGGCACAACTGGTTCTGCTAGACCAGGTTTACATCTCTAATTAAGTTATGGTTGAGCTGCTGACTAGGGCACTTTAGGGCAGCCTAGGGCCAGCCTCCAAGGAGCAGTGGCGCCATTGTCGTTTGCCTAGGGCCAGCCTCCAAGGAGCAGTGGCGCCATTGTCGTTTGCATAGGGTGGCATCTCCACTGCTAGGTAATGTTGCTTTTATATCGCTGGTGGTTTAAAAGATTGTCCTTTATCTTCTACAACATCTTCATTTGGTGAAGCCCATGTGGGTGGACAGGAGGTGGAAAAGACACTTCTTGATTTCCCAATTGATTGTGAGATTTTCAGCCTGTAGCCATGGCAATCCAGGGATGATTGGGATAGATGGAAATTAAATTAGGAAGAAGGATAAAATCTCATGGCGATTAGGTTCCATAACTAACTACAAGGACTCAGTCTCTTGACTCACTGGTCCTGAGCTTAGTGGGATCCATCAATAGCTTCCATAATTATAATAGATGAAAATCTAGCTTGAATTTTTACTCTGTGTTCTTTGGCAAAATATATGTCCATACAATTTCCATTTGCTCCTAAATTGACCATGACAGATGTGGAAATCCATTGAGAATCAACTTGAAACTTGATAGAAATGAAGCAATGAGAATCTTTGTTTTTTTCTTAATGCTGGGTGCAATAGAGGAAATTGAATGGATGACAGCATTCACTGGAGGTGCTGATTCTGACAAGACTGATGCTTCATCAGAGAAGTTGGGAACCGCTACCAGTGCCACTGTTTTACATAGTCAAGAAGGACAACTGATGAGAAAGTGGTCAGACTTGCCTCCATAGAGATACTGATTTTTCCAGAAGTCTCCTTGCTTCCCTCTCAGCACTTTCACATTTTAATAGGATATCACACTGCATGGGTTTAGCTTCAGATATCTGAGGACTCTTTATCTCAAAGTATCTGGGGCTGGTGGTTGAAGCAGGTGGATAACGGTTACTCTTATGGGACCAGTTTGAATTCCACTTCTCGCGTCGTCTCTCTGATAATCGGGTGTTTATACGAATACAATAGTGAGTAAAGCCATCACAATTTGTGGGAGTATCGGCCCGGGCTGGTTCATCGTTGAGTGCGCGGAAGAGTCCGTTCTTAAAAAGACAATTTTCAGAATTATTCCATTCAGTATCAATCACCCCGCTTCTGGACAGACGGTGTGCTCTACGACAGAATGCTTACCCGGACGTAGAGCCATCAGTGTAGATGAAGCTGTTATACCACGATGAGGGTCATGAAACACCCGGCTGCTAGGAAGCCCTCCAGATCATTAAGTCTATCATCGTGAGTGTCAATAAGGGGTCGGCCAAGGCTAAAGTCAGTAGAATTAACCAAAAAAGAAGTATTCACAGAGAATTGTATACAATATAAGCTTTTATTGATAAATTGTAAAACATGATTACACAACAAATAGGATAATAAAAGATAATTACACAAGACATATACAAAGAAAAAGAGGAAATATCAAACGAAATATAAAACAATGGTATGTGAGGGGCAGGATATGTCACCCAGACTGGCAATAAACGATTCAAAACAATGATATGTGAGGGGCAGGATATGTCACCCAGACTGGCAATAAACGATTCAAAACAATGTATGTGAGGGGCAGGATATGTCACCCAGACTGGCAATAAACGATTCAGAACAATGATATGTGAGGGGCAGGATATGTCACCCAGACTGGCAATAAATGATTCAAAACAATATGTGAGGGGCAGGATATGTCACCCAGACTGGCAAAAAATGATTCAAAAACAATGGTATGTGAGGGGCAGGATATGTCACCCAGACTGGCAAAAACGATTCAAAACAATGATATGTGAGGGGCAGGGTATGTCACCCAGACTGGCAATAAATGATTCAGAACAATGGTATGTGAGGGGCAGGATATGTCACCCAGACTGGCAATAAATGATTCAGAACAATGATATGTGAGGGCAGGATATGTCACCCAGACTGGCAATAAACGATTCAGAACAATGATATGTGAGGGGCAGGATATGTCACCCAGACTGGCAATAAATGATTCAAAACAAATATGTGAGGGGCAGGATATGTCACCCAGACTGGCAAAAATGATTCAGAACAATGGTATGTGAGGGGCAGGATATGTCACCCAGACTGGCAATAAATGATTCAGAACAATGATATGTGAGGGGCAGGGTATGTCACCCAGACTGGCAATAAATGATTCAGAACAATGGTATGTGAGGGGCAGGATATGTCACCCAGACTGGCAATAAATGATTCAGAACAATGATATGTGAGGGGCAGGATATGTCACCCAGACTGGCAATAAACGATTCAGAACAATGATATGTGAGGGGCAGGATATGTCACCCAGACTGGCAATAAACGATTCAGAACAATGATATGTGAGGGGCAGGATATGTCACCCAGACTGGCAATAAATGATTCAGAACAATGGTATGTGAGGGGCAGGATATGTCACCCAGACTGGCAATAAACGATTCAGAACAATGATATGTGAGGGGCAGGATATGTCACCCAGACTGGCAATAAATGATTCAGAACAATGTATGTGAGGGGCAGGATATGTCACCCAGACTGGCAATAAATGATTCAGAACAATGTATGTGAGGGGCAGGATATGTCACCCAGACTGGCAATAAATGATTCAGAACAATGATATGTGAGGGGCAGGTATGTCACCCAGACTGGCAATAAATGATTCAGAAACAATGGTATGTGAGGGGCAGGTATGTCACCCAGACTGGCAAAAATGATTCAGAACAATGGTATGTGAGGGGCAGGATATGTCACCCAGACTGGCAATAAACGATTCAGAACAATGATATGTGAGGGGCAGGATATGTCACCCAGACTGGCAATAAACGATTCAGAACAATGATATGTGAGGGGCAGGTATGTCACCCAGACTGGCAATAAATGATTCAGAACAATGATATGTGAGGGGCAGGGTATGTCACCCAGACTGGCAATAAATGATTCAGAACAATGGTATGTGAGGGGCAGGATATGTCACCCAGACTGGCAATAAATGATTCAAAACAATGATGCCATTTCTATTGAAATTGCTCTGATGTATTTGTCATTGTGGTGACTGCTGCTCATGTAAGTGAAATGATGGTTATTGCACTATGCACTTTTTTAGCGATTAATATAAATTTATAGCAGGATGTAAAAAAATATTTAGACTTGAGAGTCCTCAGTGGTTGATACCTTTTAATGGCTAACTGAAAAGATGGTAACAAATTGCAGCTTTCGAGACTACTCAGGTCTCTTCATCAGGCTAGGACTAATACAAAATCTGAAGAATCACATATTTATACACAACAGGACACAGGAATAATGCAATTGGTAAGACAAGTGACGTGAAGCAGAACTGTCATTATGGCAGAGGGATGAACATAAATATTGGAACAGTTCATAGATAAGGAGTGAAAGTTTTATTGCCCTCTGATTGGAGTCTGCTATTGTGTTTTGATGCCCCTAGAAGGTCAGAGAAGCAGATTCCTTAATTGATATAGAAAGACATGAATCCGTGTGATATATTCATTCCAGCACTAAGAGTGTCAAAGGTCATCATAAGTTTATATTCCCAAACCTTTCTATCTTTCTCAGATTTGAAGTTAGATTTTAATACAAGTAATTCCATATCCATCATGCTATGACCGGGCATACAAAAGTGTTTTGCCACAGGTAAATCCATTCTTTTTCTCTTATTGTGTGGTGATGAGAATTCATCCTTGTTCTCAGTTTTTGCCCGGTCTCCCCCACATACAGACCCTAGTTGGACATTTGGTACATATAATTAGGTACACCACATTAGATGTGATGCAGCTGAAAGTACCTGGGATCTTGTAGTCCTGATGGGAGTTGGGGATCTTTATCTTGTCCGTGGTCATTATAGATGCACAGGTTTTGCATTTCTTCTTGTTGCAAGGAAAGGTTCCTGCAGCTGTTGGGGAGGACAGGGAGCTTCTGACAATGATGCTTCTTAGATTTGGGGGCTGCCTAAAACATAGTAGTGGGGGGTCTGGAAATATGGATTGTAATCGGGCATCTTTTTGTAGTAAAGGTTGTAGTTTCCGTGCAGTCCCCTTAGCATCTCCAGATTTGGATTGTAGGTGACCACTAGAGGCACCCGGTTATTTTCTTCTTTAGCTTTGTAACGTAGCAGGTGATTCCTTGATATTCTGGTGGCTCTTGTAATTTGGTTTTCAATTGTTCTTGG
>JARQOD010003633.1:0-62812 GCA_033576555.1 Oophaga sylvatica
CGACACATGTGTATATTTGATTTTTTGTATTATTTTATTGTAAATGGTGCGAAGGGGGTGATTTGCTCTTTTATTTTTTTTATATTTTTAAAAACATTTTTTTTTTACTTTTTACATGCTTCAATAGTCTCCATGGGTGACTAGAAGCTGCGATCATCTGATCACTTGTTTACATAGAGCAGGCTCATAGCTATCCAGCTATGACAACCACAGGGGTCTCCTGCGGAACCAAGGTTTTCATGACAACCCATTGGTGACCCACGTCATGTGACATGGGCGCTGATGGGCGGGTTTAATCTCGCGCTTTCTGCACGTGCATGTTAAATGCGGCTGTTAGAGTTTGACAGCGGCATTTAACATGTTAATAGTCGCAGGTAGATAGCGATTCCGCCCGTGGCTGTTAGGGGTAGATGACATCTGATCAAATCAGCTGTCATGTGCCGGAAAAGGTGTCGGCTAATTGCTGGAGCCCGCACGAAACAGGGGAAGGCGTCCAATGTCGGGTATATCGGTCATTGGAAGTTAAGAAGTTAATACTTCCTAGAACTGAGTTTGCCTTTTTCGCTGCTGCATCACACTTTTGACTCATGTGCAGTCTGTGATCTATTAGTATATCCTAGTCTTTTTCACATGTGCTGTTGCTTAGTTCTATTCCTCCCATTCTGTAGATGTAATTTTAGTTTTTCTTGCTCAGATGTAGATCTTGCATTTCTCCCTGTTAAATGCCATTCTTTTAGTTCCTCTAGAACATTCTGAATCTTTTCTGTCTTCTCTAGTCTTATCTATACCTCCTAGCTTTACATCATCTGGAAATTTCATTAGTTTTCCTCAATTCTCTTATATAGATCATTTATAAAACTGTTGATATATATATATATATAACACTGCTCAAAAAAATAAAGGGAACAGTTAAACAACAGAATATAACTCCAAGTACATCAAACTTCTGTGAAATCAAACTGTCCACTTAGGAAGCAACACTGATTGACAATCAATTTCACATGCTATCCTGCAAATGGAATAGACAACAGATGGAAATTATTGGCAATTATCAAGACACACTCAATAAAGGAGTGGTTCTGCAGGTGGGGACCACAGACCACATCTCAGGAACAATGCTTTCTGGCTGATGTTTCGGTCACTTTTGAATGTTGGTTGTGCTTTCACACTCGTGGTAGCATGAGACGGACTCTACAACCCACACAAGTGGCTCAGGTAGTGCAGCTCATCCAGGATGGCACATCAATGGCAAGAAGGTTCGCTGTGTCTGTCAGCGTAGTGTCCAGAGGCTGGAGGCGCTACCAGGAGACAGACCAGTACACCAGGAGACGTGGAGGGGTCCGTAGGAGGGTAACAACCCAGCAGCAGGACCGCTACCTCCACCTTTGTGCAAGAAGGAACAGGAGGAGCACTGCCAGAGCCCTGCAAAATGACCTCCAGCAGGCCACAAATGTGCATGTGTCTGCAGAAACGGTTAGAAACCGACTCCATGAGGATGGTCTGAGTGCCCAACGTCCACAGATGGGGGTTGTGCTCACAGCCCAACACTGTGCAGGATGCTTGGCATTTGCCACAGAACACCAGGATTGGCAAATTCGCCACTGGTGCCCTGTGCTCTTCACAGATGAAAGCAGGTTCACACTGAGCACATGTGACAGACGTGACAGAGTCTGGAGATGCTGCAGAGAGAGATCTGCTGCCTGCAACATTCTTCAGCATGACCGGTTTGGCAGTGGGTCAGTAATGGTGTGGGGTGGCATTTCTTTGGAGGGCCGCACAGCCCTTCATGTGCTCCCCAGAGGTAGCCTGACTGCCATTAGGTACCGCAATGAGACCCTCAGACCCCTTATGAGACCATATGCTGGTGCGGTTGTCCATGGGTTCCTCCTAATGCAGGACAATGCCAGACCTCATGTGGCTGGAGTGTGTCAGCAGTTCCTGCAAGATGAAGGCATTGAAGCTATGGACTGGCCCGCCCGTTCCCCAGACCTGAATCCGATTGAGCACATCTGGGACATCATGTCTCGCTCCATCCACCAACGTCACGTTGCACCACAGACTGTCCAGGAGTTGGCGGATGCTTTAGTCCAGGTCTGGGAGGAGATCCCTCAGTAGACCATCCGCCACCTCATCAGGAGCATGACCAGGCGTTGTAGGGAGGTCATACAGGCACGTAGAGGCCACACACACTACTGAGCATCATTTTGACTTGTTTTAAGGACATTACATTCCACTTTAATTTTGTGGGTGACTCCAAATCCAGGCCTCCATTGGTTCAAAAACATGATTTCCATTGATGATTTTTGTGTGATTATGTTGACAGCACATTCAACTTTGCACAGAGCAAAGTATTCAATGAGAATATTTCATTCAGATCTAGGATGTGTTATTTGAGTGTTCCCTTTATTTTTTTGAGCAGTGTATATATACAGTATATTTACTTTGGTAGGGTCACAGCCAAGCTCCACAATAACGAAAGAAAGGCTAGCTGCCACCACCGGTTGATTATACAGACCAATTAGACACTGTTAACATTGAGCCTCATGAGACTTCAGGGTGCGGTTTGCAGAGCAAAAAGAACAGAGCTATTAGATTTTAGATATTTAACCCGAAAAGTAGGCAGTGTTTATATAAATATACAAAGATTTTGCAAAGTGGAGAAAAGAATCCAGTATTTGCAGTCACATAAAAATAAAAGGGAGAAACAAAAGAAAGTTGCTAGACCTGAAGTCACAGGAATGGCGCAGATGTGGATGAGGGGAGCGCTCTGTTTAGAAAATGGCGCAGTCCTTACAATGCACTGTATCTCCCAGCACTGGACATGGGAGCTAGGACAGAACCTGTTGTTATCAGGTACCAGCCGCTCCCACCGACCTCCTCTGGTGACCTCAGATGGGGGCTGGTAAATGAGATGCGGACTCAGGTACCAAAAATATGAGATCCCCAATCTTATGAATATCTGCCCCTTGGAGGTCCAAGGTGGGAGATATTAATGCCCTATTTGCTATTACAATTTTAGCTTTCTATACATATGAGACATGGCATATTTAATGTTATCCACCTGACCGATATTAATTCTGACCAATAGGCAGGTCACACAGCAATGCAAGTAAGTGCGCTGTGTTCCGCACTGCGCCACAATGCTAAAAATCTGTCTCCCATTTCTATAGAACCTACACCTGTCACTAAATACTCAATATTCATATCTGGTACGTGGCTCCATCCCACCTGCACCATTGCTCTCAGCCCGGGCAAGGAGAGCATTAACCCCTTTCTTCCATTTGACGTACTATCCCGTCCATGTGCTCTGGGACTTAATTCCCAAGTACGGAATAGTACGTCATACGCGATCAGCCGCGCTCACGGGGGGAGCGCAGCTGATCGTGGCCAGTTGTCAGCTGATTATCACAGCTGACACCCGACACTAAGTGCCAGGAGCGGTCAAGGACCACTCCTGGCACTTTAACCCCTGGCACACTGCGATTAAACATGATCACAGTGTTCCAGCGGTATAGGGAAGCATCGCGCTGGGAGGGGGCTCCCCACGTGCTTCCCTGAGACCCTCAAAGCAGCGCGATGTGATTGCGTTGTTCCGAGGGACCCTCCTCCCTGCAGGACCCCGGATCCAAGATGGCTGCGAGGTCCTTCCAGGTCCTACAGGGAGGTGGCTTCTCAGTGCCTGCTGAGAGCAAGCGCTGAGAAAGCCTCCTGCACTGCCTGTCAGATCGCCGATCTGACACAGTGCTGTGCAAACTGTTAGGCCGGCATCACACATGCGAGGAAATCGTCCGACACTCGCATGTGAAATCCCAGCTCTGGCGCCAGCACAAGGGAGTGGGCGAGCGGCTGCATAGAAATACATGCACCTGCACACTCCACTCCCGAGTGCCGGCGCCAGAGCTGGGATTTCACATGCGAGTGTCGGACGATTTCCTCGCATGTGTGATCCCGGCCTTAGACCAGCGATCTGACCTTATACAGTGATGTCCCACCCTGGGACAAAGTAAAAAAGTAAAAAAAAATAAAAATTAACGTGTAAAAAAAATTCCTAAATAAAGAAAAAAAAATATTCCCCAATAAATTCATTTTTTTATGCAAATTAAAAAAAGGAAAAACAATAAAAGTACACATATTTAGCATCACCGCGTTCGTAACGACCCGCCCTATAAAACTGTCCACTAGTTAACCCCTTTAGTGAACCCCTTAAAAAAAAAAACAAGGCAAAAAAACAATGCTTTATCATCATACCGCCGAACAAAAAGTGGAATAACTTGCGATCAAAAAGACGGATATAAATAAACATGGACCGCTGAAAACGCCATCTTGTCCTGCAAAAAACGAGCCGTCACACAGCATCATCAGCGAAAAAATAAAAAAGTTATAGCTCGCAGAATAAAGCGATGCAAAAATAATTATTTTTTAAATATAATTGTTTTTATTGTATAAAAGCGCCAAAACATAAAAAAAGATATAAATGAGGTATCGCCATAATCGTACTGACCCGAAGAATAAAACTGCTTTATGAATTTTACCACACGCTGAACGGTATAAACGCCCCCCCCCCCGAAATTCATTAATTGCTTGTTTTTGTTCATTCTGCCTCCCAAAAATCGTAATAAAAAGCGATCAAAAAATGTCACATCCCAAAAATGGTACCAATAAAAATGTCACCTCGTCCCGCAAAAAATAAGACCTCACATGACTCTGTGGGCCAAAATATACAAAAATTATAGCTCTCAAAATGTGATGATGCAAAAACTATTTTTGCAATAAAAAGCGTCTTTTAGCGTGACAGCTGCCAATCATAAAAACCCGCTATAAATAGTAAATCAAACCCCCCTTTATCACCCCCTTAGTTAGGGAAAAAATAATAAAATTAAAAAAATGTATTTATTTCCATTTTCCCATTAGGGTTAGGGTTAGGGTTGCGGCTAAAGTTAGGGTTAGGGTTGGCGCTAAAGTTAGGATTAGGGTTAGGGTTGGGATTAGGGGTGTGTTAGGGTTAGGTTTGTGGTTAGGGTTGGGACTAGGGTTAGGGGTGTGTTGGGGTTAGGGTTGGAGTTAGAATTGGGGGTTTCCACTGTTTAGACACATCAGGAACTCTCCAAACGTGACATAGCGTCAGATCTCAAGTTCAGCCAATTCTGCGTTGAAAAAGTCAAAAGGGTGCTCCTTCCCTTCTGAGCTCTGCCATGCACTCAAACAGTAGTTTACCTCCACATATGGGGTATCAGCGCACTCAGGACAAATTGCATAATGACTCTTGGGGTCCAATTTCTTCTGTTACCCTTGGGAAAAAAACAAATTGGGGCAAAAATATAATTTTTGTGAAAAAAAATATGATTTTTTATTTTTTGGCTCTACGTTCTAAACTTCTGTGAAGCATTTGGGGATTCAAAGTTCTCACCACACATCTAGATAAGTTCCTTGGGGGGTCTAGTTTCCAAAATGGGGTCGCTTGTGGGGTTTCCACTGTTTAGGCACATCAGGGGCTCTCCAAACGTGACATGATGCCCGCAGACTATTCCATCAAAGTCTGCAATGCAGAACGTCACTACTTCCCTTCCGTGCTCTGCCATGCGCTGATACAGTAGTTTTCCCCCACATATAGGGTATCAGCGTACTCAGGACAAATTGAACAACAACTTTTGGGGTCCAATTTCTCCTGTTACCCTTGGGAAAATAAAAACTGGGGACTAAAAGATCATGTTTGTGGAAAAAATATGATTTTTTTATTTTCACGCCCGGGCGTTATAACTTGTGTGAAGCACTTGGGGGTTCAAAGTTCTCACCACAGATCTAGATAAGTTCCTTAGGGGGTCTAGTTTCCAAAATGGGGTCACTTGTGGGGGTTTCCACTGTTTAGGCACATCAGGGGCTCTCCAAACGGACATGGCGTCCAGCCAATTCTGCATTGAAAAAGTCAAATGGCGCTCCTTCCCTTCGGAGCTCTGCCATGCACCTAAACAGTGGTTTACCCCCACATATGGGGTATCAGCGTACTCAGGACAAATTGCACAATAACTTTTGAGGTCTTGTTACCCTTGGGAAAATAAAAATTGGGGTAAAAAGATCATTTTTGTGGAAAAAATATGATTTTTTAATTTTACGGCTCTACGTTATAAACTTGTGTGAAGCACTTGGGGGTTCAAAGTGCTCACCACACATCTAGATAAGTTCCTTAGGGGGTGTAGTTTCTAAAATGGGGTCACTTGGGGGTTTCCACTGTTTAGGGTATTTTTACAGGAAAGGCGTGCACTCTGTAGTAACAAATAGGTGCAGGCTGAACCTGGAACTAGTCCAGATATATCATACATAAATGTAAAAACACACCACCACAGACGGCACATTCAGTTCCAACCTAACAGGTTTGAAAAAGACCCGACACGGGGTTGAAATATTACCCAACACGTTATTCTGTGGTGACCTAAATAAATTCTTTCACTTGCATTGAAAAAAATTTTTTTTGAGTGTGGCTGTTTTTTCATTTATCCACTGTTTAGGCACATCAGGGGCTCTCCAAACGCGACACGGCGTCCAATCTCAATTCCAGACAATTTTGGTTTGAAAAAGTCAAAGGTCGCTTCTTCTCTTCCGAGCTCTGCCGTGTGCCCAAACAGTGGTCCCCCCCACATATGGGGTATCAGCGTGCTCAGGACAAATTGGACAACAACTTTTGTGGTCCAATTTCTCCTGTTACCCATGGGAAAATAAAAAATTGGTGACTAAAATATCATTTTTGTGGGAAAAAAATAAGATTTTTTATTTTCAGGCCGTGGCATTATAAACTTGTGTGAAGCACTTGGGGGTTCAAAGTGCTCACCACAGATCTAGATAAGTTCCTTAGGGGTCTAGTTTCCAAAATGGGGTCACTTGTGGGGGGGTTTCCACTGTTTAGGCACATCAGGGACTCTGCAAACTGAACATCACACCCATCAAAGTCTGCATTCCAAAACCTCATTACTTCCTTTCTGAGCCCTGCCGTGCGCCCAAACAGTTCCCCCCCCACAAATGGGGTATCAGCGTACTCAGGACAACAACTTTTGGGTCCAATTTCCTTGGGAAAAATAAAAAATTGGGGACTAAAAAAACATTTTTGTGGATATTTGTTTTTTTTCACACCCATGACGTCCAATCTCAATTCCAGCCAATTTTGGTTTGAAAAAGTCAAACGCGCTCCTTCCCTTCCGAGCTCTGCCGTCACCTAGACAGTGGTTTTCCCTCACACATGGGATATCGGCGTGCTCAGGAGAAATTGCACAACAACTTTATCTGTCCATTTTCTCCTTTTACCCTTGTTAAAATAAAAAAATTGTTTGTAAAAGATCATTTTTGTGACTAAAAAGTAAATGTTCATTTTTTCCTTCCACGTTGCTTAGTTCCTGCAAAGCACCTGAAGGGTTAATAAACTTCTTGAATGTGGTTTTGAGCACCTTGAGGGGTGTAGTTTTTAGAATGGTGTCACTTTTGGGTATTTTCTGCCATATAGACCCCTCAAAGTGACTTCAAATGTGAGTTGGTCCCTAAAAAAAATGGCTTTGTAAATTTTGTTGTAAAAATGAGAAATCGCTGGTCAAATTTTAACCCTTATAATTTCCTAACAAAAAAAAAAATTTGTTTCCAAAGTTGTGCTGATGTAAAGTAGACATGTGGAAAATTTTATTTAGTAACTATTTTGTGTGACATATTTCTCTGTTTTAAGGGAATTAAAAATTCAAAGTTTGAAAATTGCAAAATTTCAAATTTTCGCCATATTTCTTTTTTCATAAATAAACGCAAGTTATATCGAAGAAATTTTACCACTGTCATGAAGTACAATATGTCACGAGAAAACATTCTCAGAATCGCGAAGATCCATTGAAGCGTTCCAGAGTTATAACCTCATAAAGAGACAGAGGTCATTTGTAAAAAATGACCAGGTCATTAACATGCAAACAACCCTCGGGATAAAGGGTTAATCAGAGTGGCAGCACAGAGACCGAAGGTAACCTGAAGGAACTGCAGAGTTCCCAAGCAGAGACTGGAGTATCTGTCCATGTGACCACAATAAGCCGTATGCTCCATAAAGGTGGCCTTTATGGAAGACTGGCCAGAATAAAGCCTTTACACACATACACAAAAATTGTAAGGCTCATTTTGAGTTTGCCAAAAGACATGTTCCAACATGCATGGAGGAAAGTGCTGTGGTCAGATGAGAGCAATTTTGACCTTTTTAGCCACAAAGGTAAATGCTATGTCTGGTGCCAAACCAACACAGCTCATCACCCAAGAACACCATTCCTACAGTGAAACATGGTGGCAGCATCATACTGTGGGGATGGTTTTCAGCAACAGGGACAAGGAAAATGGTCCGAGTTAAGGGGAAGATGAATAGTGCGAAATATAGGGATATTCTGGAGCAAAACCTGTTTTGGTCTGTCCGTGATTTGAGACTGAGACAGAGGTTCACCTCCAAAAAGACAATGACCCAAAGGATAAAGCAACATTCGAGTGGCTTAAGGGGAAACGTGTAAATATTCTGGAGAGGTCGAGTCACAGCCCAGAACTTAAACCAACTGAGAATCTGTAGTCAGACGTGGAGATCGCTGCTCAACAGAAGAAACATTTAACCTGAAGGAGCTGGAGCAGTTTTGCCTTGCGGAATGGGCAGAAATCTCAGTGGTCAGATGTGGAAAGCTCATAGAGACTTATCCAAAGTGACCTGCAGCTGTAATTGCCACAAAAGGAGGCTCCACAAAGTACTGACTTTAGGGGGTGAATAGTTACGCACACTGAAGTTTTCTTTACGTTGTCCTATTTGTTGTTTGCTTCACAATAACATGAAAAACAAATGTTCACAGTTGTAGGCAGGTTCTTTACATGAACTGATGCAAATAAAAAAAACGCTTGAAATTCCAGGTTGTGAGGCAGAAAAACACAAAAAGGGGTGACTACTTTTGCAGACCACTGTAATTTACAACTCATAGTGAAGGCATGCACTTATGTTCGATATGAGGGTTGCATTAAGTGTCTAAACTCTTTGCAGATTCATCATCACCCCAGACTAGACCTCCTGAAGATGAGCCTCCGAGCTACAATCTCATTGCACCGTATGCACCCCCGAGTACAAGTGCACCATCTGTCCCACCAAGTTATCAACTAGACACTCCAATATTGAAAGGCCTCCCCCCCGGCATGGAGCACCTTCTCCAGGTAAGTCATCTGTCACATCTCTCAAGAAGTCCTGTCTTGTGTGTGCTCCTCATAGTGTCCTCCACAGCAGTTCTAGAAAAGTTTATATCTTTCAGGCTGGGTTTCAGGACTTGATCGATGACCCCTTGCTGAGGGTCGGTTTCCCCTCTGCTGAGCCACACCTGCTGGTCCTTGTCCAACTGCTGATGGTCCTCTTGCTTTTCTTTCTTTCTTTGGTTTGCTGCTGTTTGGTGTCTGTCACCTCCTCATTTGTTCTGTCCTATCACATCTCAGGTTTATTCATACGCATCTTGCGTATTCACTTCTTTGACAGCTATACTACAAGATTGATGGATGTTTGGATGCTTGGAGTCCAGCGCCTCTGCTAGGGATTATCTGCCGGGTTATTCTTGTTGCTTTTCTGCGGTTTGTTTGTGTGTCTACCTCCCCAGACCCTTCCCTTCTTTTTGTTTAGTTCTGTGATTTGGGAATTTCCAACGTTTTCTGTTTGTTTTTTGGTTTCTTATTTTCCCCGTCTTTCCTTTGGGCTGTGTGGAAGCGTTCATAGGCCTGTGCCTCATCCTCAGATTTACTGTATGTTTAGTGGTCAGCCGCACGGGACCACGTGCTTCATGGTCTCTCTGCCTGCTCCCATCGCTCTTTGCACTTATGCAGGCTCCTTTGAGGGGATCCTTAACAACATCACTCCACAGCATGATGTGGCTGAGTTCTCCTTTACCACAACACACACTTTCACTAGGTATGATATTCACATTCACATTATCAACTTTTGAAATGCAAGACTTATCAGATCTGGGAGGGTTGTCAGGGATGTAGTGGGCAACCAACCATCCCAGATCAGTTCCCAATAACACTTTTATGAGATTCTCCGACAACCCCACTTCCCTTATCCCCTCTCCACACTCCAATACAGAAAAGCCCCGGACAATTGGTAAGGGACAGCGAACACTCCCAAGACCAGTGACAGTCAGGGTCTTCCCAGGCATGAGTTCTTCCGGAAACCAAAACTCAGGGTGAATGAGGGTTCGCTTGGCACCGGTGTCCCTAAGCCCAACAGTAAAGGTGTTGACCACAGTAACCAGTTGCAAATTCTTATGGGCTCTCCCAACCGCCCTACCCACAAAAAGAATGGCTGCACTAGGCCCCGGGGCCTCAGATGTGGGGTTCTTCTTTTGCCTCTCTGAGCAGAGGAGGCTGATGTGACCAGTTCGCTCACAGATACAGCGGGCGTCAGATGCAGGCTGGGTGCTGGAAGATGGGGCAGGACCCCCTGAGATCCGGCTGGCAGGGGCACTCGGTGGTTGTCAGCTTATACCCTTTCCTTCTGGCGATGGCTGACTTCCGCACCGCAGGGGTATGGTTGGCCTCCTAGGTATCTGCAATCTGTGCTGTTTTAGTGGCCTCATTTGACTCCTGGTCCAGCATGACCTGTTGCACCTCCACAGGGCAAAGATGAAGAAATTGGTCCTTCACCATCAGATCCTTCGGCTCCTTGAAGGTGGTGACTGACAGTCCTTGGACCCACTACTCAAAGATGGTTCTGAGCCCATCCATCACATTACTATAGCTGTCATGTGGTCCACACCGGAGGACCCGGACCTTTTTGCGGTACACCTCTGGTGTCAGCTGGCACCTTTTAATCAGGGCCTGCTTATGACCTTATAGTCTCCGTCCTGGTCTCGAGGGAGAGAAGCAAACACCTCCAGAGCTTTTCCTCAGAGACCTGAAGTTAAATATCGGGCCCACTGGTACTGCCTGCAGGCTTTTTCAACACCCGAAGAAATATGTCCAAGTCCCCGTCCTTGTTCATCACAGGAAAATGTTCAGAATAGGGTTTAAAGCTGTTGGCATTGCTGGACTTACTGCTCAATGGTGTGGATCTCTGCATCTGGATTTGGGCTAACTCCAGCTGGTACTGATGCTCGGCTTGACGTCAGCTCTCTCAGCCTGGGCTTGTTGCTCTGCTTGCTCCTGGAATTTTAGGATCAGCTGCAGTCGTCCCTTGCGATCATCTGCGTTGAATTGTTCCATGGCCATATGTAGGTGGGGGTCCACACTACCCTGGTTGTGGGTATGGCTGGCATTCAAAGGTGGGACCTCTGCAACAGTGCTACCTACACCTTGGCTGACCTCCTCTTCATCAGGCTCTGGTGACGGCCTGGCTCTGCGGCAGCTTGCAACAGTTCAGCAATCATTTGGTGCTTGTTTTGCCTGTGGAGTCAATCCATCTCAGCGCACAGAGGGCAATAAGAGTGTCCTTGATCTGCTGCTTATACCAAGGCTCTCCAAGCCTAGCCATCATTGCCAAATAAAAGATAGGACAGGCAAATAAGAGAGGTGGAGGGGTGTAACTGCTACATGTGCAATAATGTCCCAGACAGAAAAAAAATAAAACACTGAGCCTGGTTCCTCAAAACCCTGCACAAAATTCTCGCAAGAACCATGTACGTTTGCAGTGACCGGAATGATTTCGCAAACCAGATTACTGATGATCTGTAAAATCCCACCACTTGCCAACATTTGTCCTGGTTATCGCAGGCTGGGAAGGTCACTCAGAACCACCCTCTGTGATCTCTGTGCTGAACAGCTCTCTGATGCCCCCTATCGTCCGGACAATTACACGAAACACAGACAATTAACGGAGGAGGCCGCAAGCTGTCACCACTAATATTCCGATTATTGGGAAATTAACAGTGAGCATATGATATATACACATCCGATTCCAACCCATGTAATATGTATATACCCTCATACGATCACTGCTAACTCCACGATAACCCCAGACAACTCTCTGCCACCACCAGTCGTGTTTTATACAGACTGACTGTAGGCCTGGTAGGTAACATATGACTTTCAGACGTGATTTACAGAACAAAAGGAGAACTATTAAATTTTTTATTTAATCCACAGTGAGGCAGTGTTTATAAAAATGTACAAAAGATTTTTACAAAGGAGACAAAACAAAACAGCATAAACAGTTACATAAAATAAAAGGGATTAACAGGAGAACTTACTACACCGATTGCAGAGACGATTCAGTTTAGCCAAAGGAGAGCGCTTCGCTTGGGACTCTTCAGTAAACTGGATTCATGCATGCACTATGTGCATCTCTCTACAGGAACCCAGATCATAATTAGGCTTGATCTTTTATCAGCATCTGAGTTACACCCACACACATCCCTTGATGACCTCACATTGGCCGTGTTCTGAGCGGTCCTCAGCCCTTCAGGATTTTATGAAAATTCCAACTTATGCCATAACTTCTCTCTGGATGCTCGCATAAGTTTGAGATTGTCCCATATTATTTATCGTGATTTTACCTTTTCCCAGAGATCAAACATGACATAGCTGTTGTCAGTTATTTGGCCATTATGGATTTGGGCCTTATAGGCTGGGGTTACGGTTATGAAAAAATATGTATCTTTTCCCTAGTTCGTCCTGACGCTGGAAATGCATGTCTCATTAAAATCTTAGTTATACAAACTTTGATATTCAATATTTTCTTTCAGGGACACATGTCTGCCAAAAATGCAACATTTCCCTTACTGGGACAAAAAGTGTCTAGTGTAAATGTAGAACACTTCCTTTGAAGGGACAAGATATTTCTTGGGGACTAAAGGGGTCTTCCACTTCTGTGTCTATGGGCAAACACATTTTGTCTCAAAACACCTTTTGTCTAATTACCTGTCCATTCTAAATCTCAGTCTTTCTCACAAAAGTCACCTTCTTTCAGTCACCTGAGGTACAAAAGGACTTTCTGCATTTTAATTAAGATGGTCACTTCTCTTTGTCTCCCAACTATACATCGCAGTCTTGCCCCTTTCCCATATGCTAAACTGTAATTCACATAAAGGCAGCCAGATTGCTCGCTCTTGTCTCCTACTGCAACAGAGAAAAGGGGAGGAGAGTGCACTATAGAGTCACAGAGAGTTTTGATATTTTCCATGACATTTTCCTTGCCTGTCCATGTAGTGTGTCTTCCCAGCCTTTATCCTCTTTCTCACCATACTGTCTTTATTCTAGGTCCCCTGCTGCCTATCGGTTCTGTCCTGTCTCTTCTGCTTGTCTGTTCCTCCTATCTCCCCTGCTTGCCTGTTTCTCCTGTCTCTCCTGCTTTTCTGTTTCTTCTGTCTCCCCTGCTTGTCTGCTCTTCCTATCTCCTCTGTCTGTCTGTTCCTCTTGTCTCGCTTGGTTTTCTGTTCCTACCATCTCCCCTGTATTTCTGTTCCTCCTGTCTCCTCTGCCTGTCTGTTCCTCCCGTCTCCTGTGCCTGTCTGTTCCTTTTGCCTCCCTTGTCTGTCTGTTCCTACCATCTCCCCTGTCTTTCTGTTCCTGCCGTCTCCTCTGCCTCTCTGTTCCACCAGTCTCCTCTGCCTGTCTGTTCCTTTAGCCTCCCTTGTCTTTCTGTTCCTACCATCTCCCCTGTATTTCCGTTCCTACCATCTCCCCTGTCTTTCTGTTCCTCCCGTCACCTCTGCCTCTCTGTTCCTCCTGTCTCCTCTGCCTCTCTGTTCCTCCTGTCTCCTCTGCCTCTCTGTTCCTCCTGTCTCCCCTGCCTGTCTGTTTCTCCTGTCTCCCCTGCCCATCGGTTACTTCTGTCTCCCTGCCTGTCTGTTCCTTCCGTCTCCCCTGTCTATCTGGTCCTTCCATCTCCCCTACTTGTCTGTTCCTTCCGTCTCCCCTGCTTCGCTGTTCCTCCTATTCTTCGTGTCTCCCCTGCATGTCTGTTCCTCCTGTCTCCCCTGCCTGTCTGTTCCTTCTGTCTCCCTGCCTGTCTGTTCCTTCTGTCTCTCCTGCCTGTCTGGTCCTTCTATCTCCCGTGCTTGTGTCTCGACCACGCACCACAATTGTGGGTTTCCAGGGCAATGGGGTACTCAGAGCCGAGCCCGTAGAAGTCTATGGGATTGTCACAGGTAGCGGTGGCTCGGTCTGTGGCCCTGGCGGTCAGGCGTATGTTGGGGGGGATATTTACAGGGATAGATTTATATACAGTTCGTGACGCCACCTGTAGTCTTCTGGTAATTTATACCAGCGCTGCTGTAGAGCTCTGAGGGGATGGTGATGCAGCTAGATGTCAGGTCCCCTACAGGTAGGACTCTTCCTCAGGTCGATGGTTAAGGCAGGGTTGTGCAGGCATGCAAGTAAATAACTCAGTCTCACACGGTCAGCGTCTTTCCATACCTTTACTTGTAAGATGGTAAGGCAGGTCCCAGGGAGGCTGATGGGGTTGATGGAGGATGAGCTTTGAGGCAACGGCTAAGCAAATTAGGGGCCTCCTTTACTGTCCAATAATGATGAGTCCAACCAGCCTGCAGCGTAGTTCCCTCTATAATTCCAGCTATTCCAAAGCTGTACTGCCCAGTCAATTTTGTGTCGGAGCCTTCCTGTGAGAGAGTTGAATTCCTATCTTGCTGATCAGGCTCAAAGTCTTCACTCCCCCTGACCCCAGTTACGTACTGACTATTTGGGGCTGTTTGCCGCGACCTAAGGTCCGGTAAATCTCTGGTTTTCTTACCACTATGCTTGTAGCTAATAGTGATCCTTCGGTCCCCAGTGACCGGTAGCAATGTGCAGGACTTCTCCAAGCCAAAAGCACTTTTTAAATATTCCTTCCACTTTGCCCTTCGATTTGCTCGACTCTTAATAGATATCTCCGTCTGTCTTCCAGTGGGGCACAGCTCTGACTAGGCTGAGGTGAACTAGACCACCTGTACTAGCCTCCACTTTCTGAACTGCTAACAGGCTCAGACTGGACACGTCTCCTCTGTCCAAGGACAGGAAACTGACTGACTAAATCACTCCCTTCCACACCCCTGCTGGGTGTGTCAGAAGTGTACGTGATGTTATGAAGAGCCCTTAACTGTTACCTCTCCACTCATCCTCCTGGTATTGTGTACCAGGGCTACACACTTGTCTGTTCCTTCCGTCTCCCCTGCTTCGCTATTTCTCCTGTTCTTCGTGTCTCCCCTGCTTGTCTGTTCCTCCTGTCTCCCTTGCCTGTCTGTTCCTCCTGTCTCCCCTGCCTGTCTGTTCCTTCTTTCTCCCCTGCATGTCTGTTCCTTCTGTCTCTCCTGTCTGTCTGGTCCTTCTATCTCCTCTGCTTGTCTGTTCCTTCCGTCTCCCCTGCTTCGCTATTCCTCCTGTTCTTCGCGTCTCCCTGCTTGTCTGTTCCTCCTGTCTCTCCTGCCTGTCTGTCCTTCCTGTCTCATCTGCCTCTCTGTTCCTCCTGTCTCTCCTGCCTGTCCTTTCAGCTGTGATGTCACTCATCCATAAGTCCACCCTGTGCTGAGTCATCACTAATGACAAGTTTTCTGTTTCAGATTAACCAGCTAATCGTGAAAGAGAAATGTAAGAATATATATACTGTATGTATCCAAAATCATTGTGTTCTATATCCTGTGCACCCTATGTGGCTGGATTGTAAATATCCTTGTCCCTGGTGTCTAGCAGTTTAATTCTCCAGTCACAGATGTCTACAGGTCTAATGCTCCCGTCCCTGGTTTCTACTGGTTTAATTATCCAGTCCCTGGTGTCTACAGGTCTAATGCTCCCGTCCCTGGTGTCTACTGGTTTAATGCTTCAGTCCCTGGTGTCTACTTATCTAATGCTCCAGTCATTGGTGTCCACTGGTTTAATTCTCAAGTCCCTGGTTCTAGTGGTTTAATGCTCCAGTCCCTGATGACTTCTTGTTTAATGCTCCAGTCATTGGTGTCCACTGGTTTACTGCTCCAGTCTCTGATATCCACTGGTTTATTGCTCCAGTCCCTGGTGTCCACTGGTTTAATGCTCCAGTCTCTGATGCCTTTTGGTGTAATGCTCCAATCATTGGTGTCCACTGGTTTAATGCTCCAGTCCCTGGTTCTAGTGGTTTAATGCTCCAGTCTCTGATGCCTTTTGGTGTAATGCTCCAATCATTGGTGTCCACTGGTTTATTGCTCCAGTCCCTGGTGTCCACTGGTTTAATGCTCCAGTCTCTGATGTCTTTTGGTGTAATGCTCCAATCATTGGTGTTCACTGGTTTAATGCTCCAGTCCCTGGTTCTAGTGGTTTAATGCTCCAGTCTCTGATGTCTTCTGGTTTAATGCTCCAGTCTCTGATGTCTTCTGGTTTAATGCTCCAGTCCATGATGACATCTGGTTTAATGCTCCAGTCATTGGTGTCCACTGGTTTAATGCTCCAGTCTCTGGTTTTAGTGGTTTAATGCTCCAGTCCCTGATGACTTCTGGTTTAACGCTCCAGCCCCTGATGTGTACTGGTTTAATTCTCTAGTGCCTTGTTCTAGTGGCTTAATGTTCCAGTCCTTGATGTCTTCTGGTTTAATGCTCTAGTCATTGGTATCCACTGGTTTAATGCTCCAGTCTTTGGTATCCACTGGTTTAATGGTCCAGTCATTGGTGTCCACTGGTTTAATTCTCCAGTCCCTGGTTCTAGTGGTTTAATGCTCTAGTCCTTGATGTCTTCTGGTTTAATTCTCCAGCCCCTGATTCTAGTGGTTTAATGCTCCATTCATTTGTGTCCACTGGTTTAATGCGCCAGTCTCTGATGTCCACTGGTTTAATTCTCCAGTCCCTGTTTCTAGTGGTTTAATGCTCCAGTCTCTGATGTCTTCTGATTTAATGCTCCAGTCCCTGAAGTCTTCTGATTTAATGCTCCAGTCCATGATGATATCTGGTTTAGTGCTCCAGTCATTGGTGTCCACTGGTTTAATTCTCCAGTGCCTTGTTCTAGTGGTTTAATGCTCCAGTCCCTGATGTCTTCTGGTTTAATGCTCCAGTCTCTGATGTTCACCGGTTTAATGCTCCAGTCCCTGATGACTTCTGGTTTAATGCTCCAGTCCCTGATACCTTCTGGTTTAATGCTCCAGTCCCTAATGTCTTCTGGTTTAATACTCCAGTCATTGGTGTCCACTGATTTAATAATCCAGTCTCTGATGTCCACTGGCTTAATGATCCAGTCCCTGATACCTTCTGGTTTAATGCTCCAGTCTCTGATGTCCACTGGTTTAATGCTCCAGTCCCTGATGTCTTCTGGTTTGATTCTCCAGTCCCTGATGTCTTCTGGTTTGATTCTCCAGTCCCTGATGTCTTCTGGTTTAATGCTCCAGTCCCTGATGTCTTCTGGTTTAATTCTGCAGTCTCTGATGTCCACTGGTTTAATGCTCCAGTCTCTGATGTCCACTGGTTTAATGCTCCAGTCCCTGATGTCTTCTGGTTTGATTCTCCAGTCCCTGATGTCTTCTGGTTTGATTCTCCAGTCCCTGATGTCTTCTGGTTTAATGCTCCAGTCCCTGATGTCTTCTGGTTTAATGCTCCAGTCCCTGATGTCTTCTGGTTTAATGCTCCAGTCTCTGATGTCCACTGGTTTAATGCTCCAGTCCCTGATGTCTTCTGGTTTGATTCTCCAGTCCCTGATGTCTTCTGGTTTGATTCTCCAGTCCCTGATGTCTTCTGGTTTAATGCTCCAGTCCCTGATGTCTTCTGGTTTAATTCTGCAGTCTCTGATGTCCCCTGGTTTAATGCTCCACTCTCTGATGTCCACTGGTTTAATGCTCCAGTCCCTGATGTCTTCTGGTTTAATGATCCAGTCTCTGATGTCTTCTGGTTGAATACTTCGTAGAAAAAGGAAGGTCCAACTCCAGGAATAAAATCCAAAATATTTATTTATTTCAGTAAAACATTGACATAGCTGCTATATTCATCTTTGCGGTATACCCTGGCATGGGATTAGCGCATGGAGATTGCCCGGGGAGGATCTGAACGCGTTTCGAGCACCATGTGCTCTTAAACTCAGAATAACCTCAAAAAGACTAACTGAGCAGAATATCAAGCCAGAAAACAGGTGAACGACATTAATTAATTAAAACAGAAAAAATAAAAAAAGGAGTAAATAGAAGGTACATATAAGAAACAAAAAATGTTATAATGAACTATATTACAATGAAAAAAGGTTTAGTGAAAAAATATGTACAAAATCAATAATATAACATGAACTCTTTTCTTCAATTCAAGCCTGTATGTACACGTGTGTCGAGGAGATAGATCCGCAATGCTTCCCTGTCTCGTAATAATTTTTCTCTGTCTCCACCTCAAATTTTTCTCTTAATTTGTTCTATAGCATAAATCTTAATACATGAAGGATCCCTATTATGAACAGAAATAAAATGTTTTGACACATTACAAATATTCCGGGTTGTGGGCTGCACTATATCATGTAAGTGCTCACGTATTGTGTCCTTTAATCTACGAATAGTGGAGCCCACGTATTTCAGATTACACTGACTACAGTCTATGATATAAACTACAAAGTTTGAGTTGCAGTTCAAAAATTCTTTAATATTATAATTTTTATTATTAAGAGAATTAAGACAGACACAGTTTTAGATGAAAAAGGACGTTTTACAGGGAGACTGGCCACATCTATGGTAACCTATTGCTGATAGCCAATTGCTTTTTTTGTAGTTCTTATTTGCACAATGCAAGCTAGGGGATAAAGTGTTTCCCAGGGTTAATGCCTTTCTCGAAACAATCCTAACACCATCCGTTAATAAATTATCCATAAGGGATCATATTCACTTGCGATTTTTTTATAGCACCATCTATTGCATTAGCGATTATCATGCCAAAATTGCATCAAATCGCAGCATGTTGCGATTTTTTTTCTCACACCGATTTCGGATGAGAAAAAAAATCGCAAATGAGAAGTCACCTTATTGAATAACATTGGTCCGATTTGAATCCGATTTTTTATCGGCTGAAAATCATCCGTTTTCGGCTCAAGTGAGTATGAGGCCCTAATAGAGAGTTTTCCTCCATTAAGCACCGCTTCAATAAATGTGATTATCCTAGTTGGACAATTAATAGAGCTGCCAACCTTGTAGATAGCGAACCTAGGGACGCACTTATTAAATCGGATTCCTCTCCTCAATACAGAAACAAAGAGATCGCCCCACCTTGGTCCTTACGTACAGTCCATACTTCAAGAAGATTTGCAATATAATAAACAAAAATTTGCATTTACTTCTCAATGATAGTATTAAGGATAATTTATTAACGGATGGTGTTAGGATTGTTTCGAGAAAGGCATTAACCCTGGGAAACACTTTATCCCCTAGCTTGCATTGTGCAAATAAGAACTACAAAAAAAAGCAATTGGCTATCAGCAATAGGTTACCATAGATGTGGCCAGTCTCCCTGTAAAACGTCCTTTTTCATCTAAAACTGTGTCTGTCTCTAATTCTCTTAATAATAAAAATTATAATATTAAAGAATTTTTGAACTGCAACTCAAACCATGTAGTTTATATCATAGAATGTAGTCAGTGTAATCTGAAATACGTGGGCTTCACTATTCGTAGATTAAAGAACAGAATACGTGAGCACTTACATGATATAGTGCAGCCCACAACCCGGAATATATCTAATGTGTCAAAACATTTTATTTCTGTTCATAATAGGGATCCTTCATGTATTAAGATTTATGCTATAGAACAAATTAAGAGAAAAATTTGAGGTGGAGACAGAGAAAAATTATCACGAGACAGGGAAGCATTGCGGATCTATCTCCTCGACACACGTGTACCTACAGGCTTGAATTTAAGAAAAGAGTTCATGTTATATTATTGATTTTGACATATTTTTTCATTGTAATATAGTTCATTATAACATTTTTTGTTTCTTATATGTACCTTCTATTTACTCCTTTTTTTATTTTTTCAGTTTTAATTAATTAATGTCGTTCACCTGTTTTCTGGCTTGATATTCTGCTCAGTTAGTCTTTTGAAGTTATTCTGAGTTTAAGAGCACATGGTGCTCGAAGCGCGTTCAGATCCTCCCCGGGCAATCTCCATGCGGTAATCCCATGCCAGGGTATACCGCAAAGATGAATATAGCAGCCAAGTCATTGTTTTATTGAAATAAATAAAGATTTGGATTTTATTCCTGGAGTTGGACCTTCCTTTTTCTACAAAGTATTTTCAAGACGTTTTTGCAGAGATGAAATGATGAGGGTGAGCTGAACGAACGTTTTGTTTTTTTTGCATGTTTGCTTCTGGTTGAATGTTCCAGTCCCTGATGTCTTCTGGTTGAATGCTCCAGTCATTGATGTCCTTTGGTGTACTGCGCCAGTCCTTGGTGTCCAATGGTTTAATGACCAAGTCCCTGGTGTACACTGGTTTAATACTCTACGTCCTGGTGTCTTCTGGTTGAATGCTCCAGTCTCTGATGTCTTCTGGTTTCATGCTCCAGTCATTGGTGTCCACTGGTTTAATGCTCCAGTCTCTGATGTCTTCTGGTTGAATGCTCCAGTCTCTGATGTCTTCTGGTTTCATGCTCCAGTCATTGGTGTCCACTGGTTTAATGCTCCAGTCTCTGATGTCTTCTGGTTTCATGCTCCAGTCATTGGTGTCCACTGGTTTAATGCTCCAGTCTCTGATGTTTTCTGGTTTAATGCTCCAGTCTCTGATGTCTTCTGGATGAATGCTGCAGTCATTGGTGTCCACTGGTTTAATGCTCCAGTCATTGGTGTCCACTGGTTTAATGCTCCAGTCCCTGATGTCTTCTGGTTTCAGGCTCCAGTCTCTGATGTCTTCTGGATGAATGCTCCAGTCATTGGTGTCCACTGGTTTAATACTCCAGTCATTGGTGTCCACTGGTTTAATGCTCCAGTCTCTGATGTCTTCTGGATGAATGCTCCAGTCATTGATGTCCTCTGGTGTAATGCGCCAGTCCTTGGTGTTCAATGGTTTAACGACCAAGTCCCTGGTGTACACTGGTTTAATACTCTAGGCCCTGGTGTCCACTGGGTTCATGTGCCAATCCCCGGTGTCCTGTAATTTGTTGGTTCAGTCCTGCAGCTGAGTGTTATAGTCCCTGCTGTCCTGTAGTTTGTTAGTTTAGTTCTGCAGTTTAGTGTTATAGTTCCATATTCCTTAGTGTCCTGTAGTTTACTTCTACATTCTAGTGTTATATTCCCTGGATTCATTTGGTTTTGCTGTTTAGTCCTGCAGGCGATTATTATGTTTCATGGTGTCCTGTGGTTTGTAGGTTTAGTCCTGCAGTCTAGTGTTATATTCCATGGTATTCGGTGGTTTGGCAGTTTATTCCTGAAGTCCAGTGGATTTCCGTTTTTCTTGTGCCCATTGCATGGTAGAGTTTGATGCTTTGCTTTCAGGCTGGTGGTCTCTATACACATCATTAATCTCTAGTTCAAGGACCTCTCCTGATCTGTTGTCTTCTCCAGTATGGCCGCGTGTGTGTGCCTTCTACAGTGGGTTCTCATGTGAACTGTCCTCTGAATTCTGGTACTGATCCATCCTTGTGTTTCATCCCACCAGTCACGGTATCGCAGGGTCGCAACTGCACCTTTGATGTGTTGAACCATGTTGGTCAGCGACTATTCCAGGCGTTTCAACATGTTGCATGCTGCGCACCTCTCTACGACGTGAAGATTAAGGACAACAGTGGCAATGACGTCCTGCAGCTGCTGGAGAACTGCAGCTGCACCTGTACCCGAGAGGTGAGGGACACATAGACAGTGACCTGGGTGTCTGGGCACCTCACCCTCCCACACTATTCACTAAAGTTGTCCATATAACAGCCCACATGGACCAGAGATACACAGCTAACACTCCTGTTTATTACATTAGAGGGCCGAGCATTTGCTCTTATCTCCCGAGGAACCACCCCACGGGGCAACACGCGATCTGGCACCTAATGTGTGGCGCCCTGTGATGGTCACAGTACCAATTACTCCTGACACCATGTTCCTCCTCCTGTAGATGGAAGTGCAATGTCCTCCGGGGCGGCCAGCTGGATTTGTCAAGGTGCATAATAACATGATGGTGACCCACCTGTCCATCATGAATTCATCCAAGGAGGTGACTCTGATCATCCTGGGTCCAACTTTGCAGAACAGTACCTTTGGCAACTCCACTTTTGAGGTAAGTCACAAAGTACACAATGTGTGCTCAACCTCCAGCAGGGTGATACAGATAGAAAGAAGCTGTGACCCCGCCCCCTGAAGGGTGATACAGAGAGAACAAAGCTATTACCCCACCCCTGCAGGGTGATACAGATAGAAGAGAGCTATGAGCCGTCCCCTGCAGGTGATGCAGATAGAAGAGAGCTATGAGCCGTCCCCTGCGGGTGATACAGATAGAAGAGAGCTATGAGCCATCCCCTGCAGGGTGACACAGAAGAAGAGAGCTATGAGCCGTCCCCTGCAGGGTGATACAGATAGAAGAGAGCTATGAGCCTCCCCTGCAGGTGAACAGATAGAAGAGAGCTATGAGCCATCCCCTGCAGGGTGATACAGATAGAAGAGAGCTATGAGCCGCCCCTGCAGAGTGAAAGATAGAAGAGAGCTATGAGCCTCCACTGCAGGTGATACAGATACAATAGAGCTATGAGCCCTCCCTGCAGGGTGATACAGATAGAAGAGAGCTATGAGCGCCCCCTGCAGAGTGATACAGATAAAAGAGCTATGAGCCGTCCCTGCAGGGTGATACAGATAGAAGAGAGCTATGAGCCGTCCCTGCAGAGTGATACAGATAGAAGAGAGCTATGAGCCGTCCCCTGCAGGTGATACAGATAGAAGAGAGCTATGAGCCGCCCCTGCAGAGTGATACAGATAGAAGAGAGCTATGAGCCGTCCCCTGCAGGGTGATACAGATAGAAGAGAGCTATGAGCCGTCCCTGCAGAGTGATACAGATAGAAGAGAGCTATGAGCTGTCCCCTGCAGGGTGATACAGATAGACGAGAGCTATGAGCCGTCCCCTGCAGGGTGATACAGATAGAAGAGAGCTATGAGCCGTCCCCTGCTGAGTGATAGATATAGAAGAGAGCTATGAGCCATCCCCTGCAGGGTGATACAGATAAAAGAGAGGTATGAGCCGCCCCCTGCAGAGTGATACAGATAGAAGAGAGCTATGAGCCGTCCACTGCAGGGTGATACAGATACAATAGAGCTATGAGCCGTCCTCTGCAGGGTGATACAGATAGAAGAGAGCTATGAGCCGCCCCCTGCAGAGTGATACAGATAGAAGAGAGCTATGAGCCGTCCCCTGCAGGGTGATACAGATAGAAGAGAGCTATGAGCCGTGCCCTGCAGAGTGATACAGATAGAAGAGAGCTATGAGCCGTCCCCTGCAGGGTGATACAGATAGACGAGAGCTATGAGCCGTCCCCTGCCGTGTGATACAGCTAGAAGAGAGCTTTGAGCCGTCACCTGAAGGGTGATACAGATAGAAGAGAGCTTTGAGCCGTCCCCTGCAGGGTGATACAGATAGAATAGAGCTATGAGCCATCCCCTGCAGAGTGATACAGATAGAGGAGAGCTATGAGCCGTCCCCTGCAGGATGATACAGATAAAAGAGAGCTATGAGCCGTCCCCTGCAGAGTGATACAGATAGACGAGAGCTATGAGCCGCCCCCTGCAGGATGATACAGATAGAAGAGAGCTATGAGCCGTTCCCTGCAGGATGATACAGATAGAAGAGAGCTATGAGCCGCCCCCTGCAGGATGATACAGATAGAAGAGAGCTATGAGCCGTCCCCTGCAGAGTGATACAGATAGAAGAGAGCTATGAGCCGTCCCCTGCTGAGTGATAGATATAGAAGAGAGCTATGAGCCATCCCCTGCAGGGTGATACAGATAAAAGAGAGCTATGAGCCGCCCCCTGCAGAGTGATACAGATAGAAGAGAGCTATGAGCCGTCCACTGCAGGGTGATACAGATACAATAGAGCTATAAGCCGTCCTCTGCAGGGTGATACAGATAGAAGAGAGCTATGAGCCGCCCCTGCAGAGTGATACAGATAGAAGAGAGCTATGAGTCGTCCCCTGCAGGGTGATACAGATAGAAGAGAGCTATGAGCCGTGCCCTGCAGAGTGATACAGATAGAAGAGAGCTATGAGCCGTCCCCTGCAGGGTGATACAGATAGACGAGAGCTATGAGCCGTCCCCTGCCGTGTGATACAGCTAGAAGAGAGCTTTGAGCCGTCACCTGAAGGGTGATACAGATAGAAGAGAGCTTTGAGCCGTCCCCTGCAGGTGATACAGATAGAATAGAGCTATGAGCCGTCCCCTGCAGAGTGATACAGATAGAGGAGAGCTATGAGCCGTCCCCTGCAGGATGATACAGATAAAAGAGAGCTATGAGCCGTCCCCTGCAGAGTGATACAGATAGACGAGAGCTATGAGCCGCCCCCTGCAGGATGATACAGATAGAAGAGAGCTATGAGCCGTTCCCTGCAGGATGATACAGATAGAAGAGAGCTATGAGCCGCCCCCTGCAGGATGATACAGATAGAAGAGAGCTATGAGCCGTCCCCTGCAGAGTGATACAGATAGAAGAGAGCTATGAGCCGTCCCCTGCAGGATGATACAGATAGAAGAGAGCTATGAGCCGTCCTCTGCAGGATGATACAGATAGAAGAGAGTTATGAGCCGTCCCCTGCCGTGTGATACAGATAGAAGAGAGCTGTGAGCCGTCCCCTGCCGTGTGATACAGATAGAAGAGAGCTATGAGCCGTACCCTGCAGGGTGATACAGATAGAAGAGAGCTATGAGCCGTCCCCTGCAGGGTGATACAGATAGAAGAGAGCTATGAGCCGTACCCTGCAGGGTGATACAGATAGAAGAGAGCTATGAGCCGCCCCCTGCAGGATGATACAGATAGAAGAGAGCTATGAGCCGTCCCCTGCAGAGTGATACAGATAGAAGAGAGCTATAAGCCGTCTCCTGCAGGGTGATACAGATAGAAGAGAGCTATGAGCCGTCCCCTGCAGGGTGATACAGATAGAAGAGAGCTATGAGCCGTCCCATGCAGGGTGGTACAGATAGAAGAGAGGCTATGAGCCGCCCCCTGCAGGGTGATACAGATAGAAGAGAGCTATAAGCCGTCCCATGCAGGGTGGTACAGATAGAAGAGAGCTGTGAGCCGCCCCCTGCAGGGTAATACAGATAGAAGAGAGCTATGAGCCGTACCCTGCCGTGTGATACAGATAGAAGAGAGCTATGAGCCGTCCCCTACCGTGTGATACAGAGAGAAGAGAGCTATGAGCCGCCCCCTGCAGGGTGATACAGACAGGAGGGGGCTATGACCTCACCCCTGCAGGGCGATACAGACAGAATGGAGCTGTGAGTCTGCCCCACCCCTGCAGGGCGATACAGACAGGAGGGGGCTATGACCTCACCCCTGCAGAGCGATACAGACAGAAAGGAGCTGTGAGTCTGCCCACCCCTGCAGGGCGATACAGACAGAGGGGACTATGACCTCGCCCCTGCAGAGCGATACAGACAGGAGGGGACTATGACCTCGCCCCTGCAGAGTGATACAGACAGGAGGGGGCTATGACCTCGCCCCTGCACAGTGATACAGACAGGAGGGGGCTATGACCTCACCCCTGCAGAGTGATACAGACAGGAGGGGCTATGACCTCGCCTCTGCATAGTGATACAAACAGGAGGGGCTATGACCTCGCCCCTGCAGGGCGATACAGACAGGAGGGGGCTATGACCTCACCCCTGCAGGGCGATACCGAGAGAAGGGGGCTATGACCTCGCCCCTGCAGGGCGATACCGACAGGAAGGGGCTATGACCTCAACCCTGCAGAGTGATACAGACAGAAGGAGGCTATGACCTCGCCCCTGCAGAGCGATACAGACAGGAGGGGGCTATGACCTCGCCCCTGTAGAGTGATACCAACAGAAAGGAGCTGTGAGTCTGCCCCACCGCTGCAGGGCGATACCGACAAGAAGGGGCTATGACCTCGCCCCTGTAGAGTGATACAGACAGAGAGGGGCTATGAGCCTCCCCTGCAGGGCGATACAGACAGAAAGGAGACCTGAGTACAAGCTAGCCCACCCCTGCAGGGTGATACAGACAGGAGGGGCTATGACCCCCCTGCAGGGTGATACAGATAGAAGAGAGCTGTGAGCCGTCCCCTGCAGGATGATCAGATAGGAGGGGGCTATGACCCTCCCCTGAAAGGTGATACAGATAGAAGAGAGCTAGTGAGCCTCCCCTGCAGGATGATGCAGATAGAAGAGAGCTATGAGCCGTTCCCTGCAGGGTGATACATAGAAGAGAAGCTATGAGCCGTCCCTGCAGGATGATACAGATAGAAGAGAGCTATGAGCCGTCCCTGCAGGGTGATACAGATAGAAGAGAGCTATGAGCCGTCCCTGCAGGGTGATACAGATAGAAGAGAGCTATGAGCCGTCCTCTGCAGGTGATACAGATAGAAGAGAGCTATGAGCCGCCCCTGCAGGATGATACAGATAGAAGAGAGCTATGAGCCGTCCCTGCAGGGGGATACAGATAGAAGAGAGCTATGACCTCCCCTCCAGGATGATACAGAAGAAGAAGCTATGAGCCGTCCCCTGCAGGGTGATACAGATAGAAGAGAGCTATGAGCCTCCCCTGCAGGGTGATACAGACAGAAGAGAGCTATGAGCCGTCCCCTGCAGGTAATACAGATAGAAGAGAGCTATGAACGTCCCCTGCAGAGCGATACAGACAGGAGGGGCTATGACCCTCCCCTGAAGGTGATACAGATAGAAGAGAGTTATAGTCGGCCCGCCCCTGTAGGTGATACAGACAGAAGGGAGATATGACTGTCCTTCCCTTGCAGGGTCTCAGTAAGGACACTGATAAAAAGAAAAAGCTATTACCCCCCCTGCAGGGTGATAAGAGAAGGGGCTATGACCTCCCCTGCAGGGTGATACGAGAGAAGGGCTATGACCTCGCCCCTGCAGGGATACAGACAGAAGGGCTATGACCTCCCCTGCAGAGTGATACAGACAGAAGGAGCTATGACCTCCCCTGCAGAGGCGATACAGATAGGAGGGGCTATGACCTCGCCCTCGTGTAGAGTGATCCAACAGAAAAGGAGCTTGAGTCTGCCCCCGCTGCAGGGCGATACAGACAAGAAGGGGCTATGACCCGTGCCCCTGCAGAGTGATACAGACAGAGGGAGCTATGACCTCGCCCTGCAGGTGATACAGAAGAAAGAGCTATGACCCCTGCAGGTGATACAGAAGAGGGGGCTATGACCTCCCCTGCAGGTGATACAGATAGAAGAGAGCTATGAGCCGTCCCCTGCAGGTGATACAGATAGAAGAGAGCTATGAGCCGTCCCCTGCAGGTGATACAGATAGAAGAGAGCTATGAGCCGTCCCCTGCAGGTGATACAGATAGAAGAGAGCTATGAGCCGTCCCCTGCAGGGTGATACAGATAGAAGAGAGCTATGAGCCGTCCCCTGCAGGATGATACAGATAGAAGAGAGCTATGAGCCGTCCCCTGCAGGGTGATACAGATAGAAGAGAGCTATGAGCCGTCCCCTGCAGGGTGATACAGATAGAAGAGAGCTATGAGCGTCCCTGCAGGGTGATACAGATAGAAGAGAGCTATGAGCCGCCCCCTGCAGGATGATACAGATAGAAGAGAGCTATGAGCCGTCCCCTGCAGGTGATACAGATAGAAGAGAGCTATGAGCCGTCCCCTCAGGATGATACAGATAGAAGAGAGCTATGAGCCGTCCCCTGCAGGTGATACAGATAGAAGAGAGCTATGAGCCGTCCCCTGCAGGGTGATACAGATAGAAGAGAGCTATGAGCCGTCCCCTGCAGGGTATACAGATAGAAGAGAGCTATGAGACGTCCCTGCAGAGCGATACAGATACAGAAGAGGCTATGACCCCTCCCTGAAAGGTGATACAGATAGAAGAGAGTCTATGGCCTGCCCCTGAGGTGATCAGATAGAAGAGAGCTATGGACGTCCCCTGCAGGGTGTACAGTAGAAGGTAACCCCTGCAGGATGATACAAAGAAAAAGCTATTACCCTCCCTGCAGGGTGATACAGATGAAGGAGCTATTACCGTCCCCTAAGTGTGATGCAGACAGAAGAGCATATGAGCCTCCTCGCCTGCAGAGTATACAGAAGAAGGAGCTATGACCCGCCCCTGCAGGATGTACAGAGAAGAAGCAATGACCTCTCCCTGCAAAGGTGATACAGATAGAAGGATCTATGACCTGCCCCTGCAGGTGTACAGATAGAAGAAGCTATGAGCCGCTCCCCTGAGGGTGATACAGATAGAAGAGAGCATTACCTGCCCCTAAAGGGTCATACAGACAGAAGAGAGCTATGAGATGCCCTCTCTGCAGATGATCAGCTAGAAGAGAGCTATGAGCCGTCCTCTGCAGGTGATACAGATAGAAGAGAGCTATGAGCCGTCCTCTGCAGGGTGATACAGATAGAAGAGAGCTATGAGCCGTGCCCTGCAGAGTGATACAGATAGAAGAGAGCTATGAGCCGTCCTCTGCAGGGTGATACAGATAGAAGAGAGCTATGAGCCGTCCCCTGCAGGGTGATACAGATAGAAGAGAGCTATGAGCCGTCCCCTGCAGGGTGATACAGATAGAAGAGAGCTATGAGCCGTCCCCTGCAGGGTGATACAGATAGAAGAGAGCTATGAGCCGTCCCCGCAGGGTGATACAGATAGAAGAGAGCTATGAGCCGTCCCCTGCAGGGTGATACAGATAGAAGAGAGCTTGAGCCGCCCCTGCAGAGTGATACAGATAGAAGAGAGCTATGAGCCGTCCCCTGCAGGTGATACAGATAGAAGAGAGCTATGAGCCGCCCCTGCAGATGATACAGATAGAAGAGAGCTATGAGCCGTCCTCTGCAGGGTGATACAGATAGAAGAGAGCTATGAGCCGCCCCTGCAGGAGTGATACAGATAGAAGAGAGCTATGAGCCGTCCTCTGCAGGGTGATACAGATAGAAGAGAGCTATGAGCCGTCCCCTGCAGGATGATACAGATAGAAGAGAGCTATGAGCCGTCCCTGCAGGTGATACAGATAGAAGAGAGCTATGAGCCGTCCTCTGCAGGGTGATACAGATAGAAGAGAGCTATGAGCCGTCCCCTGCAGGGTGATACAGATAGAAGAGAGCTATGAGCCGTCCTCTGCAGGTGATACAGATAGAAGAGAGCTATGAGCCGTCCCCTGCAGGTGATACAGATAGAAGAGAGCTATGAGCCGTCCTCTGCAGGTGATACAGATAGAAGAGAGCTATGAGCCGTCCCCTGCAGGTGATACAATAGAAGAGAGCTATGAGCCGTCCCCTGCAGGTGATAAGATGAAGAGAGCTATGAGCCGTCCCCTGCAGGGTGATACAGATAGAAGAGAGCTATGAGCCGTCCCCTGCAGGTGATACAGATAGAAGAGAGCTATGAGCCGTCCCCTGCAGGATGATACAGATAGAAGAGAGCTATGAGCCGCCCCCTGCAGGGTGATACAGATAGAAGAGAGCTATGAGCCGTCCCCTGCAGGGTGATACAGATAGAAGAGAGCTATGAGCCGTCCCCTGCAGGATGATACAGATAGAAGAGAGCTATGAGCTGCCCCTGCAGGGTGATACAGATAGAAGAGAGCTATGAGCCGCCCCCTGCAGGGTGATACAGATAGAAGAGAGCTATGAGCCGTCCCCTGCAGAGTGATACAGATAGAAGAGAGCTATGAGCCGTCCCCTGCGGGGTGATACAGATAGAAGAGAGCTATGAGCCGTCCCCTGCAGGGTGATACAGATAGAAGAGAGCTATGAGCCGTCCCTGCAGGGTGATAGAGATAGAAGAGAGCTATGAGCCGCCCCCTGCAGGGTGATACAGATAGAAGAGAGCTATGAGCCGCCCCCTGCAGGGTGATACAGATAGAAGAGAGCTATGAGCCGTCCCCTGCAGGATGATACAGATAGAAGAGAGCTATGAGCCGTCCCCTGCAGGGTGATACAGATAGAAGAGAGCTATGAGCCGTCCTCTGCAGAGTGATACAGATAGAAGAGAGCTATGAGCCGTCCTCTGCAGGGTGATACAGATAGAAGAGAGCTATGAGCCGTCCCCTGCAGGGTGATACAGATAGAAGAGAGCTATGAGCCGTCCCCTGCAGGGTGATACAGATAGAAGAGAGCTATGAGCCATCCCCTGCAGGGTGATACAGATAGAAGAGAGCTATGAGCCGCCCCCTGCAGGGTGATACAGATAGAAGAGAGCTATGAGCCCCCCCTGCAGGGTGATACAGATAGAAGAGAGCTATGAGCCGTCCCCTGCAGGATGATACAGATAGAAGAGAGCTATGAGCCGTCCCCTGCAGGGTGATACAGATAGAAGAGAGCTATGAGCCGTCCTCTGCAGAGTGATACAGATAGAAGAGAGCTATGAGCCGTCCCCTGCAGGGTGATACAGATAGAAGAGAGCTATGAGCCGTCCCTGCAGGGTGATACAGATAGAAGAGAGCTATGAGCCGTCACCTGCAGGGTGATACAGATAGAAGAGAGCTATGAGCCGTCCCCTGCAGGGTGATACAGATAGAAGAGAGCTATGAGCCGTCCCCTGCAGGTTGATACAGATAGAAGAGAGCTATGAGCCGCCCCCTGCAGGGTGATACAGATAGAAGAGAGCTATGAGCCGTCCTCTGCAGAGTGATACAGATAGAAGAGAGCTATGAGCCGTCCTCTGCAGAGTGATACAGATAGAAGAGAGCTATGAGCCGTCCTCTGCAGAGTGATACAGATAGAAGAGAGCTATGAGCCGTCCTCTGCAGGATGATACAGATAGAAGAGAGCTATGAGCCGTCCTCTGCAGGGTGATACAGATAGAAGAGAGCTATGAGCCGTCCCTGCAGGGTGATACAGATAGAAGAGAGCTATGAGCCGTCCCCTGCAGGGTAATACAGATAGAAGAGAGCTATGAGCCGTCACCTGCAGGGTAATACAGATAGAAGGGAGCTATGAGCCGTCCCCTGCAGGGTGATACAGATAGAAGAGAGCTATGAGCCGTCCCCTGCAGGGTAATACAGATAGAAGAGAGCTATGAGCCGTCACCTGCAGGGTAATACAGATAGAAGGGAGCTATGAGCCGTCCCCTGCAGGATGATACAGATAGAAGAGAGCTATGAGCCGTCCCCTGCAGGGTAATACAGATAGAAGAGAGCTATGAGCCGTCACCTGCAGGGTAATACAGATAGAAGAGAGCTATGAGCCGTCACCTGCAGGGTGATACAGATAGAAGAGAGCTATGAGCCGTCACCTGCAGGGTAATACAGATAGAAGAGAGCTATGAGCCGTCACCTGCAGGGTAATACAGATAGAAGAGAGCTATGAGCCGTCACCTGCAGGGTGATACAGATAGAAGGGAGCTATGTCCCCATCTCTGCAGGGTGATACAGATAGAAGGCAGCTATGTCCCCATCTCTGCACGGTGATACAGGTAGAAGGGAGCTATGAGCCGCCCCTGCAGGGTGATAGACAGAAGGGATCTATGGCCCCGCCCCTTTTAGGGTGACACATGTGAGAACGATCTCTCTGTCTCTTTCCCAGGTGAAGTCTCAGGATGAGCAGCATGTTGTGGGAATGATTAAGATGGAAGGTGATCACATTCTGGTTTCCTTCCCGCTGGACCTGGAGGTGACGCTGAAGGCGATATTGTTGGGCTCCTCCCTGTACCTGGTGAGTAGTTGCCTCTGGTAGTTGTCTCTGGGGGGAGTTGAGTGATTCCTCCTGGAGCAGATGACGATGGACGTCTGAAAGCTTTATTGCATGAATGAACTTTGTGATGTCACCCACAATGTGGCCTCTGTCACCTGTTTGCTGTGTTCACTGTGCCCGCTGTGACCGGCAGTGCCCAGTGTGACTGGCCGGGATGTGCCCAAGTTGCGTCCTTTGTGACTGGCCCAGACATTTTCACTGTGCCCTCTGTGACTGACCCAGCCACTCCCGATGTAACCCTCTGTGACCGGCCTGCCCACTGTGCCTTCTGGGCCTGGTCATGCCCACTGCGCTCTCACGTAGTGCAGCATAACACCGGCCCTCGATGCCCCTTGTCTCTACTCAGGTCTTCCTGCCGCTTGTGTCCGGTAAAACCTTCATTCTCCTAATGTCTGAGCGCTGAGAAATCTGCTGAAAGCTTCATCAGGTTATAGGCCGAGAGACAGCGAGTAAGAGAGCAGCAAAGATGAGGACCGGACGGATGCAAGGGAACTTCCTGAGGGTCTCCACTCCTGAATACGGGAAACTCAGTGCTGACATATAAGGAGAGTAGGAAGGGGCCGCAGCTCAGACTGAATAATGACAATGACCATTATGGAGGAATAAAGGGGAATGTAACAATCCAGAGAGACGTGTAGGAGGTGTGGTAGATCAGCTCGCTCGGCTTCACATGGAGGCAGACACAGGTACACTGTAAGTCTCTCACTGGTTTATTAGGAGTGCTGCATCGGCCGGTGTAGAGCTAGCCAAAATAAACAAGGTCATCCCGGCCTAAGGAAAAGCAAATCATAACATACGGCACAGTGTGGTATGTAGAAGTTTAGGACTTCATATTCTTAATGGACGTACCAAAGGAGACTCTTTTGGGAGGTATACACTAAACTCCCATGTAGGGAGGAGTGTAGTAGATTATGCCATTACAGACATGAACCGGGCAAACATCAGCGCCTTCATAGTCACCCCACAAACGCACCTGTCAGACCACAGCCAACTTCTTCTGTACTTGAAATCTACAGAGAAACCACCCACTCAAAAGCCACAGCATAGCGGCCTCTTCAACCGGCCTCCATCCTATAAATGGTCCAAAACGTCGGCACTAAAGTATAAAGAGGCTCTCAGCAGACCCGAAATACAGCGGATGCTCCACCACTTCTACAACCACGAGTACCAGCCTAACCCAAAGGGAGTGAGTCAAGCTACAAAAGACCTCAACAATATATTCTATGCAATGGCCAGACTGTCCGACCTTAAAAAAGTTGACTACAAGAGACCAAAAGAAAAACAGATCAATGGTTGGTTTGACAGAGAATGTAAAGCCGTACGGAAGACCCTGAGAACTGCTTCAAACAAGAAACATAGAGACCCCAACCACCCTGGTCTGAGGGAAGCCTATGAAACCATACAAAGACAGTACAAAACCATCCTCAGGAGGAAGAAGCAGAGTTACATCTCTACCAAGCTCAGCCAACTCCAGGATGCTCTTCGGGACAATTCCTTCTGGGAACTATGGAACCACATGGGCACAAAAGACAAGAAAAACAACATCCATATCCAAAATGGCAACATCTGGCTCCAGTACTTCAAAGACCTCTATAAAGACATCCCAAAGGAAGAACTAAACCAAGAACAGGAAAACATAATGGCAAAACTAAAAGCAATGGAGGAAAAAGTAAAAAATTTCCAAAACCCCGTGGATACACCTATTACATTACAGGAAGTAGCAGAGAGAATCTCTGCCATAAGATGTAGAAAAGCCGGTGGCCTGGATGGAATCCTACCAGAAATGCTGAAGTACAGCCCACCAGAAATACAGGCTGCAATGGTTAAACTCTTCAATATTGTGCTAAGTGCTGGCTACTTCCCTCGTACCTGGAACCAAGGCCTCATCACACCCATCCACAAGAATGGGGACAGGTATGACCCAGCCAACTACAGAGGCATATGTGTCAGCAGCAACCTGGGGAAACTGTTCAACAGCATCCTGAACAAGAGGATCCTCAGTTTCCTCACCGAACATAACGTCCTCAGCAAGAGCCAAGCAGGGTTCATGCCAAACCACCGCACCACTGACCACATCTATACCCTGCACAGCCTCATTCAGAGACACGTCCACAATACAAAGAACGGGAAGATATACGCCTGTTTCGTGGACTTTAAAAAGGCCTTTGATTCGGTGTGGCACCCGGGCTTATTCCTGAAACTGCTGGAGAGCGGAATAGGAGGAAAGACCTACGATGTTATCAAAAGCTCCTACAACCGAGAACCTCTGCAGTGTGAGTGTGAACGGTAAAAGAACGGCTTATTTCCAGCAGAGCCGTGGAGTCAGACAAGGCTGCAGCCTAAGTCCAACGCTCTTCAACATTTACATCAACGAGCTGGCTACCGCTCTGGAATCTTCCACAGCACCAGGTCCCACCCTCCACGACACCCAGGTGAAATTCCTGCTGTATGCAGATGACCTGCTGCTTCTGTCACCAACCGAGAAAGGCCTCCAAGACAACCTGAAAATCTTAGAGAAATTCAGCTCCACCTGGGCACTACCGGTCAACCTAAAGAAAACCAACATCATGGTGTTCCAGAGGAGAAAGAGAAAATTAGACCAGCACCCTTCATTTGTTCTCAACAACTGCGCCCTTACAGGAACAGACAAATATACCTACCTGGGCCTAGAGATCCACCGGTCAGGAAGCTTCAAACAAGCCATAGAGACCCTGAAAGACAAGGCATGTAAAACCTTCTATGGCATCCGAAGGAAACTCTACCATCTGAAGCCACCAGTGAGGGTCTGGTTAAAAATCTTCGACTCTGTCATCGCCCCAATCCTCCTGTATGGCAGTGAAGTCTGGGGTCCTCACACCTACCCAGACTGGTCAAGGTGGGATTCCAGCCCAACAGAAATATTCCACCTGGAATTCTGCAAGCACCTTCTCCAAGTCCACCGGAGCACCTCCAACAGTGCCTGCCGGGCCGAGCTGGGCAGATTCCCTCTACACCTAACGGTTCTAAAGAGGGCACTGTCATTCCGGGCTCACCTACATAGGAGCAATCCAAGCTCCCATCACCATAAAGCCCTGACACACGTAGGTGAAACAGAAAAACTAGGACCCTTGGAACAGCTCACCCAAACCCAACCTGACCAGAACACCAATCACAACAACCTGACAAAAGCCGAAATCAGGAAGATGGTAGACGAAGGCCAGGAGAGGTATGTCAGTGACTGAAGAAAACGACATCATCAGCTCCCAGAAACTGACCATGTACCGGAGTCTACAGAGAGACTACAGTCTGGCCCCATACCTGGAGAAACTCCCGGACCCCAGAGACCGCCAGATCCTGAGCCGGTATAGACTCAGTGCCCACAGTCTGGCCATCGAATCCGGCCGACACAGGCAGAGCTACAAGCCCAGGGAGGAAAGACTATGCCAACACTGTGACCAGGAGGCCATAGAGGACGAAACCCACTTCCTGCTACACTGCTCCAAATACTCAGCAGTGAGGGACACTCACTTCAGGAGACTCTCACATCTCTTCCCGGATTTCATCACCATGAAGGAGGAAGAGAAAACATATATCTTGCTGGGGGAAGAAGAGAGAGCAGCGGAGATAGCAGCGCGGTATGTGAGCGAATGTCATAGACTGCGAGAAAGAGAACTATGATAGGCCATGGACTTCTATAGCCTCCACCCCGGATCTGCCCCTACCCAACATCCCTATGCCATGGACTTCTATAGCCCCCATCCCGGATCTGCGCCCCCATCACCCCTCCCTAAGCCATGGACTTCCACAACCCCTACCCTAGATCCGTCCCTACCCAACATCCCTATCCCTATTCCCTTTTGTACACTTGCTTTGGCAAAACTAATGTGTATTTAGTCCTGCCAATAAAGCTTCTTTGAATTTGAATTTGAATTTGAATTTGAATTTGTGTGGTTGTGGGATCCGCCCGTTCAGGAAGACTCAATATCCACAGGTTCAGCTTCCTTGTCAGGACACATAGTCCTGGAGCTCCACTCTCCAGGTCTCCCGAACAAAGAATTCTTCAGAAGGCCATCCATTTAAACACCAGACCACACCCTGAGGTAGAGATAAGGTGGACCACCTCCCACCCGCTGTATGGTTGTCCACAAAATCCCAGCCCTTAAAATGGCCGATTAACCAAAAAAAAACCATACTGATAGGGAATCTAGATTGTGAGCCCCATCGGGGACAGCGACAATAATGTGTGCAAACTGTAAAGCGCTGCGGAATATGTTAGCGCTATATAAAAATAAAGATTATTATTATTATTATTATTATTATATTATCCCTTCTCAACAGATAGTGTGCTGGAGCAAACGTTTAGGTTTCAAATCACTGAAGCTAATAGTCTCAGTGAAACATATATCCCCTCCAGTACTTTGCCCGTGACTTTGTCACATATACCCCCTCTGTCGAAAGCCAGGGTTTTTCTCAGCTTCACTCACTAAACAAGAAAGTCTGAACAGGGCATCTACATTACCATGTAGTTTCCTGGGCCTGTGCTCCACATGAAAACAAAAGTCCTGAAGTGCCAGAAACCACCTAGTCACCCGAGCATTCCTCCCCTTCTTTTCCCTCATCCATCTCATGCGCGCATGATCCGATTCTAGCCTGGACTTCTGGCCCAACAGGTAGTACCTCAGCATGTCAATTGGCCTTTTGATGGCCAACACTCTTTCTCAATGATGGCATAGTTCTTTTCACAGGAGTAGAGTTTTCTACTCAGGTATAGGAATGGATGTTCGGCCCCATCTATTTCCTGGGACAACACAGCTCCAAAACCGATCTCAGATGCGCTGTCTGGACCACAAACTCCTTAGTGAAGTCAGGTGCGACCAAGACCGGCTGTTTGCACAGGGCAAGCTTCAACTCCTGGAATGTCATCTCCGCTTCAGAGGACCTTTTGGCCATCTACGTCTTTGTGCCCTTAAGAAGATCAGTCAGGGGGGTAGCTGTCATGAGGAAATTAGAGATAAATCGCCTATAGTATCCCACAATTCCCAGAAAGGCCAAACTTATTTCTTGGAGACCAGTTGTGGCCACTTTTGGATTGCCTCTACCTTATCTATTTACAGCTTTATTTTGCCCATCCCGACGATGTAGCCCAAGTATTTTGTCTCTTCTTTCCCCATGGCACACTTATTTGGGTTTAGGATAAACCCTGCCTTCATCAGTGTATCCAGTGCCGCCTGGAATTTCTGCATGTGACTTCCTCAGTTCAGGCTGAAGATCACAATGTCATCCAGATAAGCTGTGGCGTACTTTTTGTGGGATGCTAGAATCTGGTCTATGGCCCAATGGAAGAGAGTTGGGACTCCCTGCAGACTGAACGGCATTATGGAATACTGGAAGCACCCGTCCGGTATAGAGAAGACCGTCTTCTCCTGGCACTTGGGGACAGGAGAATTTGCCAGTACCCTTTCGTTAGGTCAAGGGTAGTGATATATCTGGTTAACCTCATCTTCTCAATGAGCTCATCAATCCGGGGCATCGGATATGGGTCAAACTTGTTCACCTCATTTAGCTTCCTGTAGTTGTTACAGAAATGCCAGTTTCCATCCGGCTTTGACACAAGAAGAATGGGCTGGACCAGCTGCTCATCATCCTTGATGACGCTCAGACTCAACATTCTCCTCACCTACTTGGGGATTACCTTGTGATGGGCTTCGGGAATCTGATACGGCTGTCATGATTCGTTTTTGGAGTCGTGGCAGCTCTGGTTCTGCTTTAATTTAAACGTTGCTTTTTCTTTTTGGCCAGCAAGGGTTAATGTCAGGTTCCTTGCTGGCAGCTGCTTTGTTGCTGGTCAGGTGATGTGGGTGGTGACCACTCCCACCATCCTATAAATAGTCACATGACATATCAGCTGACTCTTGGTAACAGAGTTTGTCTCTGAAGACCAGCCTTTGAGTTTGGAGCGCTCTGGTGCCAGTGGTGTATCAGCTGCTTTGGTGGAGTTCAGGGTCTTGGTTCCGTATCCTCTGCTGTGTGGAGCTTTGAAGCAGAGGCTTGAGCTAAGTTTCATTGTTCCTTTCCTTGTCTGGCTCTTGCTTGTCTCTTCCCCTGTGTTGATACCATCTACAGTGGTGAGGGCAGCTTCCTTGCCGACCAGAGCACTAGCCAGGGTATAGTGAGATGATAGCTAGGGGCTAGACACGTAACAGCAGCGGGGTGAAGGACCCGCCTAGGGTGTTAGAGGAGCTTAGGGATAGGCACAGGTTGTTGTTAAGAGTTGCCCCATCCCTCACTCCCAACTATTAAGGCCATCCTCTCCATCCCCAAGTCTTCCCAATAAGACTCATGGCTGTACTAGCTCAAAAAGTGCTTCTACTCAATACTGAGCAAAGGGTCTGAAGACTTATGACCATGTGATATTTCAGTTTTTCTTTTTTAACCCCTTTACTCCCGAGGGTTGTTTGCATGTTAATGACTGGGCCAATTTTTACAATTCTGACCACTGTCCCTTTATGAGGTTATAACTCTGGAACACTTCAACGGATCTTTGCGATTCTTGTTTTCTCGTGACATATTGTACTTTATGTTAGTGGTAAAATTTCTTTGATATGACTTGCGTTTCCTTCTCCCACCTGCTCTGCCTCTCTCTGCTTCTCCTCACTGCTGGTGACATATCTCCCAATCCTGGACCCCCACAGCTCATAGCTTCCATTATTACCCCCTTCTATCACTCCCAATTCAATATAAACACACAAAATCTTTCCAACCTCAAATACGTGCCCTTGACGCCCACCACTCAGCACCCTCTCTCTGGATCACTCTGGAATGCCCGCTCCATCTGCAATAAACTCCATGTGATTCACGACCTCTTTACCTCTCAAAATTTTTCCTTCCTTGGTCTCACTTAAACATGGCTCACACCCTCTGACACAGCCTCCCCTGCTGCGCTATGCTATGGCTTTTGAAGTCCACTCTGTCCGCATCTACTCTCCCTCAAACCTCCAAGTGGCTGTCATATACTGACCTCTGGGCCCATCCACTGCCTTCATGGACAAATTCTCTACATGGCTCCTTCACTTTCTCTCTGCTGACATTTCCACCATCATCATGGGTGACTTCAACATCCCCATTCACACCCACCAGTCGGCAGCTTCTAAACTCCTGGCCCTTCATCCTTTGGACTTACCCAGTGGTCCTCCTCAGCCACCCACAGAGATGGACATATATTAGATTTGGTCTTCACCCGCCTCTGCTCCCTATCTAACTTCACAACCTCCCTCTCCCTCTATCTGACCATCATCTACACTCTTTCTCATCCCTGTCCTCCTCACCTGTCACTCATGTCCAGCAACACGTGCACCCCCGCAGAAACATTGCACATCTAGACACTCACACACTCTCTGACTCTATTCTACCACTGTCCTCCATATCTTCACTCCACGACACAGACACTGCCACTAGTTTCTACAATTCCACTCTTGCATCAGCCATCAACTCGGTCATGCATAACAGAGTGTGATGTATCAATAGACAACCCAAATAACACCACTAAAAAGCTTCGGCAAGCATCCAGAATTGCTGAACGGCGCTGGAAGAAAACGCATTCACAAGACGACTTCACTGCACTCAAACAAGCAACACTTGCATTCAAATCAGCTCTCACTTCTGCTAAACAGGCCTACTTTACATCCCTTGTATCTTCCTTATCCCACAACCCAAAACAATTGTTCAATACTTTTAACTCCCTCCTCCGCCCACCACTGCCCCTCCAACTTCCCTAATTTCTGCTGAGGACTTCGCCATGAACTTCAAAATCAAGATAGACCAAACACGGCAAGTCTTTATTAGTCAACCACCACAACCCCTTTGTATACCTGACCAATGCCCAAACCCCATAACCTCCTTACCCAACATCACGGAAGGGGAGCTTGCTCATCTTCTCTCCAAATCACACCTCACCACTTGTGCACTCGACCCCATCCATCCCACCTCCTCCCCAACTTCACCAACACTCTTATCCCATCACTAACCCACCTCTTCAACCTATCACTAACTTCCGGTACCTTCCCTTCTGCTTTCAAACATGCCACAGTCACGCCTATCCTCAAAAAGCCAACCCTCGACCCAACCGCTATGTCCAGCTATCACCCAATATCGCTGCTCCCATTCGCTTCCAAACTCCTGGAGCAGCACGCCCACGCTGAACTTCCTCCCATCTCTCATCTAACTTGTTCTTTGACAATCTACAATCTGGTTTCTGCACCCATCACTCCACTGAGACAGCCCTGACCAAAATTACTAACGACCTACTTACAGCCAAAGCGAACGGACAATACTCTATACTCCTGCTTCTAGACCTGTCCTCTGCTTTCGACACAGTTGACCACTGCCTCCTGCTACAGATCCTCTCTTCCTTTGGCATCAAAGACCTCGCCCTATCCTGGATCTCCTCATACCTCTCCAACCGCACATTCAGCGTCTCCCACTCACACACTACCTCCTTGTTCCACCCTCTCTCTGTTGGAGTCCCCCAAGGCTCTGTTCTAGGACCCTACTCTTCTCAATCTATACCCTTGGCCTGGGGCAACTCATAAAGTCCTACGGATTCCAGTACCACCTTTATGCCGACGATACTCAGATCTACCTCTCTGGCCCAGATGTTACCTCTCTGCTCTCCAAAATCCCGGAGTGTCTATCAGCCATATCCTCCTTCTTCTCCTCCCGCTTCCTCAAACTGAAAGTGGACAAATCTGAACTGATCATCTTTCCCCCATCTCACAGATCTTCCTTACCCGACCTATCTATAACAATTGACAACATCACTCTTTCCCCTGTACTGGAGGTCCGCTGCCTTGGAGTAACCCTTGACTCTGCCCTGTCCTTCAAACCGCACATCCAAACTCTCTCCACCTCCTGCCGCCTCCAGCTCAAAAATATTTCCAGAATCCATCCCTTCCTCAACCCTCACGCTACTAAAATGCTTGTGCACGCCCTCATCATCTCCCGTCTCAACTACTGCAACATCCTTTTCTGTGGCTTCCCTGCTAACACCCTCGCACCTCTCCAGTCCATCCTGAACTCTGCTGCCCGACTAATTAATCTCTCTCCTCGCTACTACTCTGCTTCTCCCCTCTGCAAATCTCTTCACTGGCTCCCATTCCCTCAGCGTATCCAATTCAAATTACTAATACTGACCTACAAGGCCATCTATAACCTGTCTCCTCCATATATCTCTGAACTAATCTCTCGATACCTTCCCTCACGTAATCTCCGATCCTCCCAAGACCTCCTCCTCTCCTCCACACTTATTCGCCCCTCACCCAACCACCTCCAAGACTTCTCCCGAATATCCCCCATCCTCTGGAATTCTTTGCCCCAACACGTCCGACTATCAACCACATTCGCATCCTTCAGAAGTAACCTGAAAACCCATCTCTATAGGAAAGCTTACAGCCTGCAATGACCCCGCTGCCTCCTCACCATCACTGGAGCTACTGCGACCTACCAACCTGTTGTCTCCTTCCCCACCATCCTGTAGAATGTAAGCCCGAAAGGGCCGGGTCCTCTCCCCTCTGTATCAGTCTGTCATTGTTAGTTTACCGTAAGTGATATCTGTAATTTGTATGTAACCCCTTCTCATGTACAGCACCATGGAATCAACTAACAGAATGGATTTTAACAGGGAAAAATGCAAAGTACTACATCTGGGCAATAAAAATGAAAAAAGCATATACAAAATGGGAGGAATAGGGCTAAGTAACAGCACATGTGAAAAAGACTTGGGTATACTAATTGATCACAGACTTAACATGAGTCAACAGTGTGATGCAGCAGCAAAAAAAAAGGCAAATGCAATTCTAGGATGTATCAACAGAAGCATACAGTCTAGATCACGTGAGGTCATTATTGCCCTCTACTCCTCTTTGGTCAGACCTCATCTGGAATACTGTGTCCAGTTTTGGGCACCACATTTTAAAAAAGACATCAACAAACTGGAGCAAGTTCAGAGAAGAGCCACCAGAATGGTGACCGGTCTGCAAACCATGTCCTATGAGGAACGGTTGCAGGATTTGGGAATGTTTAGCTTGCAAAAAAGAAGACTGAGAGGAGACTTAATAGCTGTCTACAAATATCTCAAGGGCTGTCACATTGTAGAAGGATCATCTTTATTCTCATTTGCACAAGGAAAGACTAGAAGAATGGGATGAAACTGAATGGGAGGAGACACAGATTAGATATTAGAAAAAACTTTTTGACAGTTAGGGTGATCAATGAGTGGAACAGGCTGCACAAGAGGTGGTGAGTTCTCCTTCAATGGAAGTCTTCAAACAGAGGCTGGATAGACATCTGTCTGGGATGATTTAGAGAATCCTGCTTTGAGCAGGGGGTTGGACCAGAAGGCCCAGGAGGTCCCTTCCAACTCTACCATTCTATGATTCTATGATCAATGGTGCTATAGAAATATTAATAATAATAATAATAATAATAATAATAATAAATAAAAGAAGAAACGGAAATATGGCGAAAATTTTTAAAATTTTGATTTTTTCTGCCCTTAAATCAAAGACTTATAGCGCACAATATAGTTACTAAATAACATTTCCCACATGTCTACTTTTACATCAGCACAATTTTGGAACCAAAATTTTTTTGTTAGGAAGTTATAAGGGTTAAAAGTTGACCAGCGATTTCTCATTTTTACAACAAAATTTACAAAGCCATTTTTTTTAGGGACCAACTCACATTTGAAGTCACTTTGAGGGATCTATATGGCAAAAAAATACCCAAAAGTGACACCATTCTAAAAACTGCACCCCTCAAGGTGCTCAAAACCACATTCAAGAAGTTTATTAACCCTTCAGGTGCTTCACAGGAATTTTTGGAATGTTTAAAAAAAAATGAACATTTAACTTTTTTTCACAAAAAATATTTACTTCAGATCCAATTTTTTTATTTTACCAAGGGTAACAGGAGAAATTGAACTGCAAAAGGTATTGTGCAATTTGTCCTGAGTACGCTGATACCCCATATGTTGGGGGAACCTCTGTTTGAGCGCACGGCAGGGCTCGGAAGGGAAGGAGCGCCGTTTGACTTTTTCAACGCAGATTTGGCTGGAATTGAGATTGGACGCCATGTCGCGTTTGCAGTGCCCCAGATGTGCCTAAACAGTGGAAACCCCCCACAAGTGACACCATTTTTGAAAGTAGACTTCCTAAGGAACTTATCTGGCTATGTGGTGAGCACTTTGAACCCCCAAGTGCTTCACAGAAGTTTATAACGTAGAGCTGTAAAAATATCATAATTTTTCATCAAAATTATCTTCTCGCCCCCAATTTTTTAATTTCCCAAGGGTAACAGGAGAAATTTGACCCCTAAAGTTGTTGTGCAATTTGTCCTGAGTACGCTGATACCCAATATGTGGGGGGAACCACTGTTTGGGCGCATGGCAGACGCTTTTTATTGCAAAATAGTTTTTGCATCACCACATTTTGAGAGCTATAATTTTTGCATATTTTGGCCCACAGAGTCATGTGAGGTCTTATTTTTTGTGGGACGAGGTGACGTTTTTATTGGTACCATTTTTGAGCACGTGACATTTTTTGATCGCTTTTTATTCCATTTTTTGGGAGGCAGAATGAACAAAAACAAGCAATTCATGAATTTCTTTTGGGGGGGGCGTTTATACCGTTCCGCGTGTGGTAAAAATTGATAAAGCAGTTTTATTCTTCGGGTCAGTACGATTACGGCGATACCTCATTTATATCATTTTTTTATGTTTTGGCGCTTTTATACAATAAAAACTATTTTATATAAAAAATAATATTATTTTTGCATCGCTTTATTCTGCGAGCTATAACTTTTTTATTTTTTCGCTGATGATGCTGTATGGCGGCTCGTTTTTTGTGGGACAAGATGACGTTTTCAGCGGTACCATGTTTATTTATATCCGTCTTTTTGATCGCGTGTTATTCCACTTTTTGTTCGGTGGTATGAGAAAGCATTGTTTTTTGGCCTTGTTTTTTTTATGGTGTTCACTAAGGGGGTTAACTAGTGGGACAGTTTTATAGGGTGGGTCGTTACAGACGCGGCGATACTAAATATGTGTACTTTTATTGTTTAGATTTTTTTTCACTAAAATATTTATTTATTGATATAATAAATATTGATTTTTTATTTTTTTTAAATTATTTTTGTAAATATTTTTACAATTATTTAAAAAAAAATTGTATTTAATTTTTATTTTTACACATTGTCCCACTATGGGACACTCATTTTTTTGCAGGCTGATCGCTTCTGTAGCATGCCGATTAAGCAGCCTCCCATGCTATAGAAGCTGTCATCGCTGCAGCTTCTCTGTGCACTAACCTGAGACTTCCTGACATGCACTGTGCATGTCAGGAAGTCTCTTTGACCTGGAGACCTGGATAGAAAGGGACTAGAAAAGTCATATCTGCAATCTGAGGAACATATGCAGATATTTAGAATGGCATCTTTTAAGTGACAAATTATCAGACCTTACAAGGTTAATGCATCGACTCCAGACCAACACGTTACATAAGGGATAGCAGTTGTATCTACAAAACTTGTCTTAGATAACAGGGAAGCAATATATCCTGTTTATGGAAGATGAATAAATGCAAAAAGTATTGGACATGAAGTCCTCATGTGTCGGGAAAACATGTAGTGAATTTATCCATACCAGTAAAAGACGTGTTGTATGTGCCCAGTCTAGAAGGACTGTTATCTGTAAAGCCTGTGATGGCTGAAGTACTCACTAGTGTTCAAGGTGACAAATATACCATCCTGAATGAAAAGTGTGTGGCAGCACGGTGGCTCAGTGGATAGCACTGCAGCCTTGCAGCTCTGGAGTCCTGAGTTCAAGTCCCACCTAGGACAACATCTGCAAGGAGTTTGTATGTTCTCCCCGTGTTTGCGTGGGTTTCCTCCGGGTTCTCCGGTTTTCCTCCCACACTCCAAAAAAAAACATACTGATAGGGAATCTAGATTGTGAGCCCCATCGGGGACAGCGACGATAATGTGTGCAAACTGTAAAGCACTGCACAATATGTTAGCGCTATATAAAATAAAGATTATTATTATTAATAGCTGATGTCAAAACAGAAAAGCAGTTATATTAACTCAATACAGAACAGATGAGACCCAGCACTCATGGTACAATGACTGATTCCACACATGGCACAGACGTCCAAAAAGCATCATCAAGAACCTGCAAAACGGAACCTGGAGAAGAATCTTATACTGTCCATATATTGTACCTTTAAAATGCGAATGCAGCATTAAACTCAAGTCTTCAGGGGCACCACTTTCCTAAAAGAAAACTGACAGTGGTCAGACAACTTCTAACAACTGGTAGAAGTCAGCACAAATCAGATACAGAACCCAGACACAGAACAAAGGTGTTCAACAAGAGAAAGAAAATGTAAACTACCTGTATGTCTGTCACATAAGGTGTGCACAGAAACCACATCTGGGCAAGACAGAGCTCAGTTCTCAGGATAAGAAGCCAATACATGGGGAAAGGCTGCAGAGGAAGAAATGAAGTCGATTCATGACATCAAAACTTGTACACTAACACAGATTCCAGTGTTGTGAACGCTCTGGATCTGACTCCTGAGTTTGGGCTCCCTCTGGTGGCTGCTGATAGTAATGAAGCTGCTTTGGCTAATAGAGGTTCATCAGCTGGGAGCGATGATTGGCAATCTGGTGTTGATGACTGGGGAGATTTAAGTGAGTAACCTTCCCCTGATCCATGCCGGTGATTAGTTGCTTCCTGGTCTCCTTTCGAAGTCAGCCTGCTTCCTGCTTTGTCCTGCAACTTTCAGATAAGTTATTTGCTGTTTATTTTTGTGGCATTTGCTTTTGTCTATCTCAGATTTCTGCCCTTTTGGTTTTGTGCAGCCAGGTTCCCCTGCTGGGGCCTGTGCTGGACTCTGCTTCTCTTGCCACTGTTTATGTATTTTCAGTTCTCTGTTATTTCAGCATCCGCTGATTGGCTACCAGGTCACACCAGAGTTCTGATCTAGCGGGGGAGAGATCGTGTCGTCTCAGTATTTTTTGTATATCAGAAGTGTTGGAATTTTTCTTAGTGTCTTTGCTGGATTGCAGACAGTACTCTTTCCTTTACTGTTCTATCAAGACAGTTTGGGCCCCAGCCTTTGGTTACTCTATTTTCTGCCTGCGTTTGTATTTCATCTTGTCTCACCGACAATATATGTGTGGGGGCTACCTATTCCTTTGGTGGTCTACTCTGGGGCAGTTAGCTTTCCCCTTTTTCTCTTTAGGCTTAGTTAACTCTCCGTCTGTGTCGAGGCGTCTAGGGCACCGTAGGTACGTCCCACGGCTGCCTCTAGTTGTGCTGGCAGTTTAGGGGTCTGCAATCCGCTAGTTACCAACCTCTCTGGGTGTCTGGTTGCTTAGCCTATTTTTGCGGCTTTCCTCCTCGGCTACCAAATCATAACACTCCAGCTGTGAGAAATGCCGCAGGCTGAGATTGGACAGCTACAGTCAAATACAATATGGTTTACACAGCTGAACGATACAGAGCAAGACTGGAAGACAAAACTCAAAAAATGAGAAGAGGACTCTGAAGGGACATGCACTCCAGTGGTCAAAAATGCAGGAATCAGGACTTTACACACAGTAGCAGCCACCAAGAAAACAGAGGTGACACATAAGAATGTGAAAAAGTGTTCCTGAACGGGAGTTATTAGAAGACGTCCACATGGAGCAACCAGAATAGAGAAAGACCAAATGGAGTATGAGAACGTCAGAAAAGTATCCGAGCTCTAAAGCAAAACGCTGGAGTGTGGTAACGATTAAGAAGTCAGCACAGAATGTGTAAGGTTCTTTGTCTCTTTTGACATGTTCCTTGAAACTCAGTTTTCCGTCGGCCATTTTGCTTTCTGTCTTTCTGCAGCTCTTGCCCTCAGTTAATATGGAGTTTCCAGTTTTCATGTTCCCGCCCTGATTCTCTCCCTCTTGCTTCTTAAGCAGCCTCAGCTGAACAATCAGTGCTCCTGAATCAAGCCTCAGTCAGCCTGTGACCTGACTCCTGGAAACCTTGGACTTTGTACTCCAGCTATTTTCCTACTGAGGAACCTTGGAACACTTTTGGACTCTGGAAACCTGCTGTTTGGTGAATCCATGTTTGCAGAGGAATTACGGTACAGAGAAGAGATCCTGAACCTGCTTTGGAGAGTTATTGTAGAGCTTGAAGTTACTCTGGCCTGCTGTGTCTCCTGCCTCTGTTCCTGCAAACTGTGTGACCTTTTCAGCATGCTTGTATGAAGTAATACAAGTCATTTCATATCAACCTGTGTCTCATGTGTTTTCCTCGCACCCAAGCACAAGACGCTATAGGAACTGTACACTATACATGACAAGATTCAGGAGACAATGTTTAGTGTCTGCTGGGTCTGGGAAAGCCGTGTCTGCTGTGACTGTGGATATCAGATGTCCGTTTAATACCTTATGTGATGACAGTGGTTGTGACTTCTCACAACCATTCCAGGTGAGCACATTCCCTTAAATTTTACTCTGCAGTGTTACCACAGGTAAACACTATTGTTTTTTTTTTTTTCCTTTCCTCTTCTCCTTCCAGCACTTCTGCCTTAAAAGATCTGGAAGATGGAGGCCCGCATAAAGGAGCTTTGCGGAATGACTGATTCAATCCATGCGGATATACAGGCTTTAAAGACCCATTTTGCAAGCCTACAGGACCTCACTAATCATAATTTGCAAGTGTTTGGACAGACTACCCAGGAATTGCGAGCCAGGATTGAGGCTCTAGAGGAACGAGCCCAGGCTCCTGCCATAACCCCGAGTTCTGGGATCCCCAAATTACCTCCTTTTCGTTTTGGCGGTGAACGTGAGAAATTCAGGGGATTTATTAATCAATGCAATTTATTTTTCTCTGCACATGCTTCACAATTCCCCACTGAACGATCCAAAGTGCTTACTATAATCATGTTGCTTACCAATAAGGCTTTGATGTGGGCAAACCCTCTGATTGAGACTGAGGATGATTGAATCACCTTGATGCTTTTATTTCAGCCATGGGGCAGGTGTTTGATGACCCCAATCGAGGTGCAACAGCTGAAGCAGCCATGTTAACTTTGCGCAAAGCTAAGCGTTCAGTAGCCGAATATGCCTTGGATTTCAGGAGATGGGCTCTTGATACCACTTGGGACACTTCCGCCAAAAAATCTATTTTTCGGAAGGGGTTGTCTCCACTGATTAAGGATGAACTTGCTCGTGCCGACCCTCCCACTGCGTTAGGTGACTTTATTAACTATTGTATCCGTATTAATGCTCGTCTGACTGAATGCAGACAAGAGAGATGGTTCGAAAATAATCGCACTAACCTTTTCCTACCTCCCTCCTCAGCTAAGGAACCTTTGAGTAGGATCACAAGGGAACCAGAACTTGAACCCATGCAGGTGGACTCTTTACAAAGACGGGTTAGTGATGCACGCAAAGAACATCGTATAAAGGAAAATCTATGTTTCTACTGTGGTAAGTCAGGGCACTCATTATAAACTGCCCCAGCCGTTCTCGTAAGACTACTGCAGCAGTCATTCACTGTGAGTGTTGCGAGAGGAGCTCTGTCATGTCCGAGCCTCAGGCTCCAGAGAGATCTGCTGCAAGAGATCTTGATTTCTCTGACTTAAACTCTGTTAATTCTGGGACGATAACGGTATAAACGCTGCAATTTTTCAAGTTTCCTCAGCGGTGTCCCAGCTGAGTTGTAAAAGAAACAATTCTCATTGCTTCCTTTCCATCAAACTCTGGGTTGACTCAGTCTGGGTGTCTAGCTCTGCTATGATCGACTCAGGAGCAAGTGGAAACTTTATGGATGTCTCCTTTGCTCTGAAACAGGGGATACGTTCAGTGAAGAAGGCTACTCCAGTACAGATGGAGACTGTGGATGGCTCCCTGCTGACCTCTGGACCAGTGGATCAGGAAACAGAGCCTTTGAGGGTCCTTATGGGTAAAGATCATCAGGAGAAAATGTCTTTTATGCTTATCTCTTCTCCCCACTTTCCCATTATTCTAGGGCTACCATGGCTGCAGGCGCAGAATCCTACGATTAACTGGGAGACCAAGGAATTACACTTTCCGGAGAAACAGATGAGTCAAGGAGTTTCAGCTTGCTCTGTTCCTAAAGGAACCATGTCGGTCCCTGAACTACCAGCTGTATATCAGGACTATGTGGATTTATGTGACAAGAAGAACGCTGATCAGCTTCCTCCTCACCGTCCATATGATTGTCCAATTGAATTATTGCCTGGAGCCGAGATACCTTTTGGTAAGATCTACCCCCTAGCGGGGCCCGAGCTAAAAGCTTTGAAGGACTACATAGACGAAAATCTAGCCAAGGGCTTCATACGCCCCTCTTCATCTCCCGCAGGTGCACCCATCTTCTTTGTGAAGAAGAAAGATGGATCTCTGAGACCCTGCATAGACTATAGGGAACTCAATAAGGTTACTATTAGAAACCGTTATCCATTGCCTTTAATCCCTGAGTTGTTGGAGAGAGTGCGGCATGCCAAAATTTTCTCTAAACTGGATCTCCGTGGGGCCTATAACTTGGTCCGTATTAGACCTGGGGGTGAATGGAAGACTGCATTCAGGTCACGCTATGGACACTTTGAATATCTAGTTATGCCTTTTGGTCTGAGTACCGCCCCAGCCACTTTCCAACACTTGGTGAATGACATCTTCAGGGATCTCCTAGATACATTTGTGGTGATTTATCTGGATGATATTCTAATTTTTTCTAACTCCACAGAGGAACATCATGGACATGTGAGAATGGTCTTAGAACGCCTAAGACAAAACCATCTCTACATCAAACTTGAAAAGTGTGAATTCCATAGGACCGAGATTCAATTTCTGGGGTATGTACTATCTACGCAAGGGATTAGTATGGATGGAAACAAGACCCAAGCCATCAAGGATTGGCCAATTCCTAGAAATGTGAAGGAGGTGCAGCGCTTCATCGGGTTTGCCAACTTCTATAGACGTTTCATTAGGAATTTCTCTGAGGTAGTGTCACCTATCACCCAACTTACCCGTAAACAGTCTAGGTTCTCCTGGACCCCGCAAGCTCAGGAAGCATTTTCCTGTTTAATGGATAAATTTACCACCGCACCTATCTTAGTACATCCCAACCCCGAGCTTGCCTTCATAATAGAGGTGGATGCTTCAGACTGTGCCGTTGGAGCTATACTCTCTCAGAGAACAGGTGAGAAGAATGTCTTGCATCCCTGTGCCTTCTTTTCCCAGCAGTTGTCTTCGGCTGAGAGGAACTACGATGTGGGCAATAGAGAATTGTTGGCCATTATTGCCACCTTCAAGGAATGGAGACATCTTCTTCAGGGAGCTGCACAGCAAATAGTCGTCCTGACAGACCATCGTAACCTTGAATTTATCAGGTCGGCTAAGTGCCTGACTCCTCGCCAGGCTCGCTGGAATCTTTTCCTAAACCAATTTAATTTTGTAATTTCTTATAGACCAGGATCGCGCAATGGAAAGGCTGATGCACTCTCTAGGATTTATTCAGCAGAGACACGTCCACTTACTCCTCCTAAGACTATTCTTCCTGACTCTAGATTCCTGGGAGTGATTCATAATCAAGACCTACTTAAGGACATCAAGGAAGCATACCATGCGGATTCTTTGTTGGCTCAACCCCCAAGGGACGTAAGTCTTGTCTTTAAGAATGGTGTGTGGATTCAGGGACAACGTCTGTATATACCTGAAACAGTCAGATTGAGAGTATTGCAACTCATCCACGATTCCAAGATAGCCGGGCATAGGGGAATTCTAAAGACACAAGAATTTCTTTCTCGTTTCTTTTGGTGGCCCACTTACAGGAAAGATGTTTTAAACTATGTCACTTCATGTGAAGTCTGTGCAAGATGCAAAACACCTCGCTCCTCACCAACTGGTCTGTTACAACCTCTTCCCACCCCGTCCCGCCCGTGGGGATCCATTTCTATGGACTTCATTGTGGAGTTACCAACCTCTCAAGGGAAGAACACCATTCTAGTGGTGGTTGATCGTCTAACAAAGGCAGCTCATTTTATCCCTTGTGTCGGCTTACCCACTGCAAAACAGACATCAGATTTGATGATTAAAGATGTGTTTCGCTTACATGGAGTACCGGATGAGGTCATTTCGGATCGAGGGGTGCAATTCACTTCAAGGTTTTGGCAAAATTTCTGTGCCGCATTGGACATTAAAGTAAACCTTTCTTCTGCTTTTCATCCCCAGACTAATGGACAGACAGAACAAACCAATCAGACCCTGGAGCAGTATCTCCGCTGCTTTATCTGCCACCTACAGGATGATTGGGTGGATCTACTTCCACTGGCTGAGTTCTCTTATAACAACTCTCAGAGCGCCTCCACTAAGCAGTCTCCTTTTTACTCCAATCTAGGTTATCATCCTAACATTCTTCCTCGATTTCCCATAGATACGCCCTTGCCGGCAGTGGCTGAAAGAATCACTTCTTTACTAAAGAATATGGATCTTCTAAAGGAAAATCTAGAATTGGCTCAGGAAAGGTACAAGAAAGCAGCAGATAAATTTCGTAAACCTGCACCAGCTTTCAAGGTAGGAGATTTGGTCTGGCTGTCAACCAGAAATCTTAAATTAAAGATTCCATCGTCTAAATTGGGACATAAGTACATTGGACCTTATAAGATCAATAAGATTATAAGTGCTGTTGCTTGTCGTCTTCAACTGCCCAGAACTATGAGAATCCACCCTGTCTTTCATGTATCCCTACTAAAGGCTGCAACACCCAATACATTTCCTGGACGTTCTTCTCCTTGCCCTGACCCAGTGCTGGTCGATGGTCAGGAAGAATTTATGGTGGAAAGGATTCTAGATTCCAGGTTGTACAGAAATCAGTTGCAATATTTGATTAAATGTCAGGGCTACCCAGTGGAGGACAACTCATGGGAGCCAGTCAATAATGTAAATGCTCCTCGCCTGCTCCGCCAGTTTCATCAGAGGTACCCTGACAAGCCTGGTCTGAGGTCATCCGGAGGTTGTCCCTAAGGGGGGAGTAATGTAAGGTTCTTTGTCTCTTTTGACATGTTCCTTGAAACTCAGTTTTCCGTCGGCCATTTTGCTTTCTGTCTTTCTGCAGCTCTTGCCCTCAGTTAATATGGAGTTTCCAGTTTTCATGTTCCCGCCCTGATTCTCTCCCTCTTGCTTCTTAAGCAGCCTCAGCTGAACAATCAGTGCTCCTGAATCAAGCTTCAGTCAGCCTGTGACCTGACTCCTGGAAACATTGGACTTTGTACTCCAGCTATTTTCCTACTGAGGAACCTTGGAACACTTTTGGACTCTGGAAACCTGCTGTTTGGTGAATCCATGTTTGCAGAGGAATTACGGTACAGAGAAGAGATCCTGAACCTGCTTTGGAGAGTTATTGTAGAGCTTGAAGTTACTCTGGCCTGCTGTGTCTCCTGCCTCTGTTCCTGCAAACTGTGTGACCTTTTCAGCATGCTTGTATGAATTAATACAAGTCATTTCATATCAACCTGTGTCTCATGTGTTTTCCTCGCACCCAAGCACAAGACGCTATAGGAACTGTACACTATACATGACAGAATGATTGTCCGAGCCAAGCACAGGCGCTCTGTGCATCATGGCGCTGCCAAACAGTTCCTGGCACCTTCCCACCTGCTTGTTTTTAATTTATCTCCATCTCACTCTGGCTCTATAAAACCAGTGCTGTCAGTCAACAGATTGGGGGCGCAGAGAGGAAAAACAAGTGGGTGGCAAGGTACATGGAAATGTTTGGCCACCGAATGCCTGTACTTGGTTGGAACAGTCATTCCTGTGCTGACAGATTCCCTCTAAAATAAATGAAATGCCTACAAATTAGGGCTTAGGAAGAGTGAGGAAGACCCCCGACTGTACACAAAAACACTGACAGCCTGACCTCCACTTGTACACAGAGAGGCTGACAGCCTGACCCCGCCTGTACACAGAGACTGACAGACTGACCCCCGCCTGTACACAGAGACTGACAGACTGACCCCTGCCTGTACACACAGAGGCTGACAAACTGACCCCCACTTGTACACAGAAGCTGACAAACTGACCCCGCCTGTACACAGAGACTGGCAGACTGACCCTCGCCTGTACACAGAGACTGACACCCACCTGTATACAAAGACTGACACACTGACCTCTGCCTATACTCAGAGACTGGCAGACTGACCTCCGCCTGTACACAGAGACTGGCAGACTGACACCCGCCTGTACACAAAAAGACAGACAGACTGACCCCCACCTGTACACAGAGACTGACAGACTGACCCCCGCCTGTGCACACAGAGGCTGACAAACTGACCCCCACTTGTACACAGAGGCTGACAAACTGACCCCGCCTGTACACATAGACTGGCAGACTGACCCTCGCCTGTACACAGAGACTGACAACCACCTGTACACAAAGACTGACAGACTGTCCTCCTATACACAGAGAATGGCAGACTGACCCCCGCCTGTACACAGAGAGTGACAGACTGACCCCCGCCTGTACACAAAAAGACATACAGACTGACCCCCATCTGTACACACAGTGGCTGACAAACTGACCCCCACTTGTACACAGAGGCTGACAAACTGACCCCGTCTGTACACAGAGACTGGCAGACTGACCCTGGCCTGTACACAGACTGACAGACTGACCTCCTCCTATACACAGAGACTGGCAGACTGACCCTCACCTGTACACAAGAAGACTGACAGACTTACCCCTGTACACAGAGACTAGCAGACTGACCCCCATCTATTTACAGAGACTGACAGACTGACCTCCTCCTATACACAGAGACTGGCAGACTGACCCTCGTCTGTACACAAAGAGACTGACAGACTGACCCCTGTACACAGAGACTGGCAGACTGACCCCCGCCTGTACACAAAAAGACAGACTGACTGACCCCCACCTGTACACACAGAGGCTGACATACTGACCCTGCCTGTACACAGAGACTGACAGACTGACCCTCGCCTGTACACAGAGAGACTGACAGACTGCCCCTGTACACAGAGACAGGCAGACAGACCCTCACCTGTACACAAGAAGACTGACAGACTTACCCCTGTACACAGAGACTAGCAGACTGACCCCCATCTGTTCACAGAGACTGACAGACTGACCTCTGCCTATACACAGAGACTGGCAGACTGACCCTTGTCTGTACACAAAGAGACTGACCCCTGTACACAGAGACTGGCAGACTGACCCTCGCCTGTACACAAGGAGACTGGCAGACTGACCCCCGTCTATACACAGAGACTGACAGACTGACCCCGCCTGTATGCAAAAAGACTGAGAAAGTGACTCCCCCTGTACACAGAAACTGACAGACTGACCCCCACCTGTACACACAGAGGCTGACATACTGACCCTGCCTGTACACAGAGACTAACAGACTGACCCTCGCCTGTACACAGAGACTGACAGACTGCCCCTGTACGCAGAGACTGACAGACAGACCTTCACCTGTAGACAAGAAGACTGACAGACTTACCCCTGTACACAGAGACTAGCAGACTGACCCCCACCTGTTCACAGAGATTGGCAGACTGACCGCCGTCTATACACAAGGAGACTGACAGACTGACCCCTGTACACAAGAAGACTGACAGACTGACCCCTGTACACAGAGACTGGCAGTCTTTCCCCCACCTATACACAGAGACTAGCAGACTGACCCCCGCCTGTTCACAATAAGACTGACAGAGTGACTCCCGCCTGTACACAGAGACTGACAGACTGACCCCCGCATATACACAGAGACTCGCAGACTGACCCCCGCCGGTACGCAAAAAAACTGACATATTGACCCCGCCTGTACACAGAGACTGGCAGACTGACCCCGCATGTACACAGAGACTGACAGACTGACCCCGCATGTACACAGAGAGCCTGACCTCATATGTACACAGAGAGAATGACAGACTGACCCCGCATGTACACAGAGAGCCTGACCCCACATGTATACAGAGAGAATGACAGACTGACCCCGCATGTACACAGAGAGCCTGACCCCACATGTATACAGAGACTGGTAGACTGACCCTCACATGTACACAAAAAGACTGACAGACTGACCCCCACCTGTTCACAGAGAAACTGGCAAACTGACCCGCTGCACACAGAGACTGGCAGACTGATCCATGCATGTACACAGACTGACAGGCTGAATCCCGCCTGTACAGACAGACTGACCCCCGCCTGTACACAAGGATTTACAGACTGACCCCTGCCTGTAAACAGAGGCTGACAGACTGACCCCCACCTGTACATAGATACTGACTCCCGACTGTACACAGAGACTGACAATCTGACACTGCCTGTATACAGAGACTGACAGACTGATCCCGCTTGTACACAGAGACTGACAGACTGACCCCTACTTGTAAATAGAGACTGACCCCCGCCTGTACACAGAGACAGACAAACTCACCCCATCTGTACAAAAACATTGACAGACTGACCCCTGCCTATACACAGAGACTGACCCTCACCTGTAAACAGATACTGACAGACTGACCCCGCCTGTAAACAGAGACTGACAAACTGACCCCGCCGGTATACAGAGACTGACAGACTGACCCCGACAGTACACAGATATTGACAGACTAACCCCCACTGTACACAGAGACTGACAGACTGATCCCCACCTGTACACAGAGACTGACAGACTGATCCCCACCTGTACACAGAGACTGACAGACTGACCCGCCCTGTAGACAGATACTGACAGACTGACCCCCGCCTGTACACATAGACTGACCCCCATCTGTACACAGAGACTGACAGACTGACTCCTGCCTGTACTCAGAGACTGACCCCCATCTGTACACAGAGACTGACAGATTGACTCCTTCCTGTACTCAAAGACTAACCCCGATCTGTACACAGAGACTGACAGACTGACTCCTGCCTGTACTCAGAGACTGACCCCCATCTGTACACAGAGACTGACAGACTGACTCCCGCCTGTACACAGAATGACAGATGACTCCGCTGTACAGAGACTGACGATGACTCCACCTGTACACAGAGACTGACAGACTGACTCCCGCCTGTACAGAGACTGACTCCTGCCTGTACACAGAGACTGACAGACTGACTCCCGCCTGTACACAGAGACTGACAGACTGACTCCCACCTGTACACAGAGACTGACTCCCACCTGTACACAGAGACTGACAGACTGACTCCCGCCTGTACAGAGAGACTGACAGACTGACTCCCGCCTGTACAGAGACTGACTCCCGCCTGTACACAGAGACTGACAGACTGACTCCCGCCTGTACACAGAGACTGACAGACTGACTCCCGCCTGTACACAGAGACTGACAGACTGACTCCCGCCTGTACACAGAGACTGACAGACTGACTCCTGCCTGTACTCAGAGACTGACTTATTTTAATGACATTTTTCTTTGTTTTCAGGATCATTTCATTAAGACTTCACGGAGTAATCTGCAGAGGCGAGCACGGAGCAATTCCTAATGTGACCTGCAGCAGATATTGCAGTCTCTTCAGCCACATGTGTCTGGTAGCAGCTTCTCCGCAGAGCATCGCACCCCACCACTCCTGGCCATGTACCCCGGGCGCTCATGAGGTGATGGCCACAAATCGCTGAAATTTATAAGAAAACTATTCAAAACGCCTAATGCTTGATGAGAAGTGTCTGACAACCTGCGTTCCTGGCAGTTATAATGAGCTATATAATATGTGCACTGTATCCTCTATCTGAATAAATGTGGTATATGCTGAGTGATATGGCGTCTCTCAGAGGAATGAATGTGAGTTTATGGTGTGCACTACAGGTACCAGAGTCTAAAGAAGAATATAATGCCGTCTGCAGAACCTGCAGGGCACGAATCAGATTATCTAAAGCTGACAATGAATTAAGGCTTGCAAGTGACGTCAAAAGCAACAAAAAAGGATTTTGGGGATACGTCAAAAGTAAAAGAAAAGTCAAAGATGCTATAGGATTTTTACAGGATGAAAATGATGAAATGGTAAGTCAGGATGTTGAGAAGGCTGAACTTTTAAATTCCTATTTTGCATCTGTTTTCTCTCAGAAAGGAAATGTAACATCAACTGATCTTCACTGTCCTATTAAAGGAATAGAAGAATCCAGGATATCTATAAACAGAAAGACAGTGAGGAAACACTTAGCTAACATAAATGAATTCAAGTCTCCAGGTCCAGATAAATTACACCCCAGGGTACTGAAGGAGATAGCAGAAGAAATTCTTGAACCACTGTCCATAATCTTTGAAAATTCTTGGAGAACAGGAGAAGTCCCAGAAGACTGGAGAAGAGCAAATGTTGTTCCTATCTTCAAAAAGGGGAAGAAGGTGGACCCAGGGAACTACAGGCCGGTGAGTCTGACTTCTATACCAGGAAAGATCTTTGAACAAATTATTAAAGAACATGTATGCAAGTACCTGGATAAGAATGAAGTGATTAAACAGAGTCAGCATGGGTTTGTAACTAATAAGTCATGTCAGACTAACTTAATTTCCTTCTATGACAGAATCACTGACTGGGTGGATCAGGGAAATGCTGTAGATATAGTATATCTTGACTTCAGCAAAGCATTTGACAAAGTATCTCACACAATCCTTATTGAAAAAATGACTAAGTATGGAATGGACAAGGCAACTGTTAGGTGGATTCATAACTGGCTTAGTGATCGGACCCAAAGAGTGGTTGTAAATGGCTGCACATCCAGTTGGAAGAATGTCTCAAGTGGGGTACCACAAGGCTCTGTTTTGGGCCCTGTATTGTTCAACATCTTTATCAATGATTTAGATGAAGGAATTGAGGGTAAACTGATCAAATTTGCTGATGACACAAAGCTAGGAGGGGTAGCTAATACTAGAGAAGAGAGAGAGAGGATTCAAAAAGATATACATAAACTGGAGCAGTGGGCAGCAACTAACAGAATGGATTTTAACAGGGAAAAATGCAAAGTACTACATCTGGGCAATAAAAATGAAAAAAGCATATACAAAATGGGAGGAATAGGGCTAAGTAACAGCACATGTGAAAAAGACTTGGGTATACTAATTGATCACAGACTTAACATGAGTCAACAGTGTGATGCAGCAGCAAAAAAGGCAAATGCAATTCTAGGATGTATCAACAGAAGCATACAGTCTAGATCACGTGAGGTCATTATTGCCCTCTACTCCTCTTTGGTCAGACCTCATCTGGAATACTGTGTCCAGTTTTGGGCACCGCATTTTAAAAAAGACATCAACAAACTGGAGCAAGTTCAGAGAAGAGCCACCAGAATGGTGACCAGTCTGCAAACCATGTCCTATGAGGAACGGTTGCAGGATTTGGGAATGTTTAGCTTGCAAAAAAGAAGACTGAGAGGAGACTTAATAGCTGTCTACAAATATCTCAAGGGCTGTCACATTGTAGAAGGATCATCTTTATTCTCATTTGCACAAGGAAAGACTAGAAGCAATGGGATGAAACTGAATGGGAGGAGACACAGATTAGATATTAGAAAAAACTTTTTGACAGTTAGGGTGATCAATGAGTGGAACAGGCTGCCACAAGAGGTGGTGAGTTCTCCTTCAATGGAAGTCTTCAAACAGAGGCTGGATAGACATCTGTCTGGGATGATTTAGAGAATCCTGCTTTGAGCAGGGGGTTGGACCAGAAGGCCCAGGAGGTCCCTTCCAACTCTACCATTCTATGATTCTATGATTCTATGATTCTATATGGCAGCTGCCTCCTCGGCCTCCTGCAGGTTAGTTACGTCTGGTCCCATTGTTCCTCCTGTGTGGGAGAATCACAAGGGGGAGGTGATTGATCATGGGGGACGGGGTCGTGATTTACACTGATTGTGGGGTTATCGCTGGTAGTCTAGAGCCGGGAATGGGCTAATGTCCACATCCCTGGTGGTCCGTAGTGGAGAAGATGTTAATATCATCATCACTGGTGGTCTGCAGTGGAGAAAGGGTTATCGTCAGCATCTCTGGTGGTCCTCAGCGGAGAAGAGGTTAATATCATCATCACTGGTGGTCTGCAGTGGAGAAAGGGTTATCGTCAGCATCCCTGGTGGTCCTCAGCGGAGAAGAGGTTAATATCATCATCACTGATGGTCTGCAGTGGAGAAAGGGTTATCGTCAGCACCCTGGTGGTCCGTAGTGGAGAAATCACTGGTGGTCTGCAGTGGAGAAAGGGTTAATATCATCATCACTGGTGGTCAGCAGTGGAGAAAGGGTTATCATCAGCATCCCTGGTGGTCCTCAGCGGAGAAGAGGTTAATATCATCATCACTGGTGGTCTGCAGTGGAGAAAGGGTTATCGTCAGCATCCCTGGTGGTCCTCAGCGGAGAAGAGGTTAATGTCAGTGTGAGGAGCTGGCCTTGTTCTAAAGACTATTGAACCAATGCTTGCAGAGCGGAGCCCACAGCTCTACGAGATGCAGACTTTTTTCAGCACGGAGCTCCGTTTTTTCACTATTACTGTTGTGTTTTACTAGAGATTTTCTTTCTCGTCAATTCATCCTCAGGAGTCAATGTTTCCATTCAGTGACAGTAAGCAGATAATTCCATTGCTCTCGTTAGTGTCTCAGGGGCCTGACGCCATTGTTCTACCAGCCTAGTCCCATTGTGTGGATGGGGATTGAAGACCCAGTGGCACCGTTGTAAGGCGGCCAGGGTGGTAGTCGTGGTAACGAGCTGTAGTGTTTCCACACCCTGGCGCCCTACAGATGAAATACAAAGTCTGTTGTATGTGCGATGTTTGCAGTGACTGGAGTCCCTCGGTGTCTCACTCCAGCCTCATGTTTCCAAGTTCCATAAAACACTGCAGTCATAGTCCTTTTCAAACAGTTCAACTTTACTGCTAACATGGGCACTCATCACCTTGCCAGCACAGTTCACACAGAGCCACACATCCTGCACTTTTCCTGCCTTCCGGGCAGACTCCATTCTTTCTGTATCCTCTCTTTCTGTTCTCCCAGCAATCACTGCCATCTCTGTGGACAATCCGTGTCCCATCCGTATTTCCTGCGTCACCAGCTCCGTCAGCCTCTCGTCCGGTTCCAATCAGGAAAGAGGTGCCGGGAGTGCCATCCTAATGACTCCCGTCACGGTCTTAGACCCCGGATCCTTCCTGAGGATGGTCCTGCTGAGCTGGTGCCCATCTGTACTACTCTCCAACCTGGGGCCCCTTACTGCTATTCACAGCTTTATCCCCAAGGCCTATTACTGTCTCCTGCACTGCATGCACTCTGCCTTGGGCAGGCTGCCCGGCTTCTGACTCTAATTATTATTATTATACATTTTTATAGGGCCATTTATTCCATGGCATTTTACATGAAAGGGGCATACATAGACAGGTACAATAAACATGAGCAGTACAAGGCACACACAAGTACAGAAGGAGAGAGGACCTTCCCGCAAGGGCTCACAGTCTACAGGGATGGGTGAGGATACATTAGGAGAGGGTAGAGTTGGTTGTGTGGTGGTTCAGCAGACTGAGGATCACTGCAGGTTGTAAGTTTGTCGGAAGAGGTGGGTCTTCAGGTTCCTTTTGAAGGTTTCCGTGGTAGCCGAAAACCTGATGTGTTGGGGTAGAGAGTTCCAGACTATAGGGGAAACACCGGAGAAGTCCTGTATGCAGTTGTGGGAAGAAGAGATAAGAGGGGAATAGAGAAGGAGGTCTTGAGAGGATTGAAGGTTGCGTGTAGGTAAGTACTGGTAGACCATGTCACAGATGTATGGAGGAGACAGGCTGTGGATGGCTTTGTATGTCATAGTTAGGGTTTTGAACTGGAGCCTTTGGACAATAGGAAGAAACTGAAGGGCTTGGCAAAGAGGAGAGGCTGGGGAATAGCGGGGAGACAGGTGGATTAGTCGGGCAGTAGAGTGTAGGATGGATTGGAGTGGCGCAAGAGTGCTAGAGGGAGGCCAGAGAGTATAAGGTTCAGTAGTAGAGGCGGGAGATGATGAGGGCATGCACTAGCATTTTTGCGGTTTCTTGGTCAAGGAATGCACGGATCCGGGAAATATTTTTGAGTTTGTGGCGGCAGAAGGAGGCCAGGGCTTGGATATGTGGCTTGAAAGAGAGGGCAGAGTTGAGGATCACCCCGAGGCACCGAGCATGCGGGACTGGGGAAAGTGAGCAACCATTGACATTGATGGATAGGTCTGTTGGAGGGGTAGAGCGAGATGGGGGAAAGATGATGAATTCTGTTTTGTCCATGTTCAGTTTTAGAAAACGAGCAGAAAAAGCTGAAATAGCAGACAGACATTGTGGGATTTTGGTCAGTAAGGAGGTGAGGTCAGGTCCAGCTAGATAGATCTGCATGTCTTTGGTGTAGAGATTATACTGCAAACCATGGGATTCTATGAGCTGTCCCAGGCTGAGGGTGTAGATGGAGAAGAGTGGTGGTCCTAGAACTGAGCATTGGGGAATACCGACAGACAAGGGGCGAGGTGAGGAGGTGGTGTGGGAGAGGGAGACACTGAATGTCCAGTCTGATAGATATGATGAGATCCAGGATAGGGCCAAGCCTGTGATGCCCAGAGATGAGAGAATCTGTAACCGGAGGGAATGGTCCACAATGTCGAAGGCAGAAGACAGGTCCAGGAGAAGGAGGACAGAGTAGTGTTGCTTCCTCTTGGCGGTTAGTAGGTCATTGGTGACTTTAGTTAGGGCAGTTTCAGTTGAGTGATGCAGTCAGAAGCCAGATTGTAACCGGTCAAAGAGGGAACAGGAGGAGAGGTGGGAGGACAGTTCAAGATGGACATGCTGTTCCAGTAGTTTTTGAGGCATAGGGGAGAAGTGATATTGAGCGATAGTTAGACGCAGAGGATGAGTTGAGTGAGGTCTTTTTGAGGATGGGAGTGATTGAGGCATGTTTGAAGGATGAGGGGAAGACACCATTTGTTAGTGAAAGGTTGAAGAGGTGTGCGAGAGTAGGGATGAAGACTGTGGCGAGGTTAGGGATGAGGTGGGACGGGAGAAAGTCAAGCGTGCAAGTGGTGAGATGTGATCTTGACAGAAGGGTGGTGAGCTGATCTTCTGTCATGGTGGAGAAGCTGGTTTTGGAAGAACAGGGCTGAGCAGTTGAGAGGAGGGGCATTGGGGGCTGCGGGAGATGGGAATACCCCTTTAAGTTACCATCATCAAACATTTGTTAGGACCCCAGCTATTCCAATTCTCTACTATATATGAACACTCAGCTGGCCTAGGAACGTACGCACTTCCAATAGGAGTGAGGAGTAAGTCATTACCAGACCCTGATGATGGATTTTCTCACAGGAGAGGAAGAGGATCAGTAGTTGACGTTCAGAGATCCTGATTAGAGTTGAGCGATACTTTCCGATATCCAAAAGTATCGGAATCGGAATGGTATCGCCGATACCCAAAAAATATCGGCGATACCCGATACCAATACCGGAAATCCAATGTAAGTCTATGGGAACAAAATATCGGAATTAAAAAAACCCCATTCTTGCCTTGTTGGTTAATTGTACATGAAGGAAAACAACAAAGAGTAATGTACAATGTATTGGGGAAGGTTGGGAGACATTAAAGGCATAGATGTTTAAACCCAATCAAATGGAATAGCATAAATATTTTTTTTTTTTAAAGATGTTCGGATTGACGAAGAAATTGACAATGTTGTTAACGTTTTTTCTATTTTGGCAAATATGTATATTTCACAACTTCCATGCTCTTCACCTTTTTAACTTTTGACACACTTTCTCCTTCATAATCTTCAGCAGCATCATCTTTTTCATCAAATTATTCTTCATCTTCACCTTCTTTATCTTCTTCTTAAACTTCTTGCTATTCATCTTTTTGTTAACATTACTCATATTCTTCTTATTCAACTATTATTCTTCTTCATATTCTACTTCATCTTCTTCATCATATTCTTATTTGTGACAGAGATTCCTGTACTTGTAATCTGTCAAAGTATGAATTTTTCATCCTTCCATTCTTGCTGTCACAAAAGATTTAAATTACAACGTATTTGTCCGTGTTC